>JASANB010002431.1:0-80329 GCA_030248155.1 Sabatieria punctata | reverse complement strand
ACCCTTTGAATTACAGCCCTAATCTATGTGTCCATTTTGTTCCCCGCAGGTGGACACTTAAAAAGTGTGAAGAAACGCTGTCCCAGAGTCGTGTGCGACCATTTTTTGTAGTGTCGTGTAAAATTACACGAGGGAATTTCTTAACACAAAAATCAAAAGCAAAAAGCAGTTAGAAGTGTCGGAAATGGGTAGAAGATGGATATATGAAGAAGAAGATGGATATATGAAGAAACTTTCTTCATATATCCATCTACCGCCGGTGACCACCTAGCTAGTAGCCAAATTTCAATCTTTCGCGTACTATGACAAGTAAATCATGGGCAAATTATGGAGCATGACTGTATTTGTCTGTGGAGAGTCTGTATATAAGTGTAGCAGTTATTTCTCGTGGTTCAGAAGCGGTTCAAGCAGTAAAGCAGACTAAATTGTCGCAGAACTATGAGCACACGCAAAATGAACAGATAATACACATCGGTAGTCCGACGGCGCGCTTATGAGGCACTAAGGACCTGCGCCGGCCGGCACAGTTAGCGGTCGTTTAGGCCGCAAAGCCACTGTGCGCATGCTCGCACGCTCATACATTGGCCGCGGCAAGTTTCATGTCGCAGAGTTGGTCGTCGGCATTAAGCCCAACCGAAGTCATGGAAAGGTGGCAACAGAAATTAGGTAAATGGGAACTGACTGGAACTGCCGTTGCACCTGCACCTGACCAGTCTACCCGCTAAATCCCCTCTAATTTCGGTCGATGGAGCAGTAGAGAGAGCATCATTAAAATCAAGTAAAACATAAAACGGCAACAAATTTATTTATGCACTCCTCATTTGTCAATTACACAACAACAAACACTGCTGCCGACACTAAATCAATTAACAGTCCTGCCGATTTAAGTCTTGGCCTTTTGTCTTCTTGTTGGCAAGTGCTGTGTGGTGGGGTCATCAAAGAAGTAATCGGCGTGGAAGTGGAACAGCCAATCACAGTTTCCAGGGCAAAGCCGCGCATCGCAACGGTAACAGGCCCATCTGTTTGGGCTCTCTTTTTGTGCACCTACCACATGTCATTCGTAGCAGGGAACAAACAGGCGGTGCATACTGGAGTACATACATATACGCCCATTCCTGATAACGTTCAACAATTCGGTTCCTTTTAGTTGCGGGTCTAGAGTCTGGAACTATTGTTTCAGATTCAAGCCTTCGGGGTCGTCCAACGGTCGCGGCACTCGGGAAGACGCATCGGTTTTGTTGCCAGCTCCAGCAGGGACCGGGCTCAGCAAACGTGGAACAGTTTGCTTCTGCACCTAATTTTGTCGCCGGGGTTGAGCGCAGAGCAGGCACAAAGAGTGTTTCCGACGGCCATCTTAAAAAGGAACATATACTAGCACTTGAAAAGAGTGAAAGACAGACATGGGCAAAGGGGAGCCTAAAGGGGCGTGCAAAATTTACGTAATGGCCATACATGGGCCGGGAAAATCCGGAGGGGGGGGTAGGGTAGGTTGGAGACCTCGGGGGGCGGGGGGGGGTCCCCCGAAAAAAGGCCAAAAAACGCCTATTTTGCCTTAAATAAGCGAAAATTTCCTCCCTCTGGGAGGGGGGTGGGTGGGGGAGGGGGGTATGGCCGGCCGATGGGTAGGGGTATACCCCCCTTACCCCCGGCCCATGTATGGTAATGGCATGAGGGGCGAGAGGGTTCGCTAAATGATTACTAATCATTACGGTGGGGGTTGGCGACTTCATTACGTAATTTTTAAAGGGCAGAAATCACTGAAGTGGCCACAATTTTAATTGTTTTGACGCACAGTGCAATGCTTAGATGTACTAGGGGTTTGGGGCGGTTACCCCCCTGCTGGAAAAGCCAAACCCCCCTCACCCCCGAGACAGGTTAAGGGCCCGCTCTGACGCAAAAATACAAGTACCAGTAGTGGCTCCAGTACTAACAAACTGGCTCAGAAATCATTAATTTTAAGCCAAAAATTCGCTTGAAAAGCATTTGGAAACCGAATTTGGCGTTTCCACTGCTGATATTTAAGAGAAATCGGGGGTTTTTGGAAGACCTTTTTGTCATTTTTTGCTTGTTTAGCTCTAAAACGCTATCTGGCAGCTTAAAATAGCGACTTTTAGCGTCCTTACTGAAAAATACGTGCTAAAAACGCATTTCCAGGCGTTTTCGAACTTTTTGAAACTTTGGACCCCCTCTGGGCGAAACCCCCCTCGACTCGACCCCCACGTGAAAACCCCCCAACCCCCCAGGTCGGCCCGCAGCTGTTATACATGTAAGAGTACAGGTACTGGGCGAAACCCCCTGAGGAAAACCCTCCCCACCCCGCTCCCCCAGGTCGGCCTGGAGCTGTTACATATATGCCGGTACCACATACATGTAACAGGGGGTCTGCCCCCACCCGACTTTGGCCAGACCCCCCGGATGGGACCCCCCTGGGTTTTTTAGTGCCTAACCCCCGTCCCAAAAATTTTGGCTCAGACCCCCGGGCCGGCGCCAGACCCCCCCAACCCCACTCCCCCTTCGGCGGATGACCTGTTACATGTATGCCGTACCATACCATGTATGGTGCCCCTACATTCGACCACTGTGGTGGTACCATACAGGGTGATGGTACCATATAAGGTGCCGGTACCATATGTGGTACCACTCTGTTCAGATTTCGAACCATATATGGTACCACTCTGTTCAGATTTCGTACCATGTACTGTACGGTGCCACTAGCTTAGGTACCGGCACCATATATGGTACTGGTACCTAAATATGGTGTCGGTAAAATAAACCAAGCTAAGTGCCAGACTGGTACAATTGTATATGAGCTAACAATAGCTTATACTTGTCTATTTTAGTGAAAAATAAGCCAAAAATTGGAACTGCAACCCCAAAATACAACAACTACTACTACTACTACTACTACTAGTAGCGCCTCCAGTACTGACAATCTGCACCGGTAGAAACATACGAATTTTCCGTTCAGCTCACCTGAATGAAAAAATTTTAAAGGTTACTGTAAACTAAATTCTGGGCCGTTTGTTCTGTAAATTGGTCTAGATCTTCTTTTGTGTAAACTGTAGTGGCTGACAAACTTGCATATTTGCAGAAGGCGCATATAACGCACTACACTACACCTAATCAGCAAGAGGCTGCGCTAAAAGCACTAGCACACCTTTACCGATTCCTTTACATATTATGCACCATACAGGTAACAGATCATCGCCGAAGGGTCTAGGGGTTGGCGGAGGAGTTTGGCGCCGGCTGGGGGCCTGAGTAAAAAACTAGAGAGGGGGATGGGCACTAAAAAACGCTCAAAGTTCGCAAAAAACCGCTAATTTGGGCTAAAATACAGCTAAAAAGTGTTGCTTTACAGGCTTTTGTGTTTGGATTTTGTGTGAAATTCATAAAAAAGTAAAAATTTGCTGAAAAATTGCTAGCCAAAAACATACATGGGCCGGTTGGTGACGGGGTTTCGCCCCCTCGCCCTCGCCCATGCACCATGGGCCGGCCATACCCCCTCCCCGACCCCCCTTCCAGGGGCGAAGAAAATTTTCGCTTATTTAAGGCAAAATAGGCGTTTTCTGGACATTTTTCGGGACCCCGAGGTCCCCAGAGCCCCCTCCGGATTCTTCCGGCCCACGTATGGCCAAAAAAACTGGCAGACAAGACGACCAGGGGGGGCTGGCCAACTTGGGGGGGGGGGCAGATCCCACCCCCTGACCCTGCTACTAAAACACTCAATAATCACAAAAAAGCAATCTCGGGTTTAAATTTGTATAAAATAGTTACTAAGGACTCAAAATAAAGCTATTATTTTGCACTAAACAATGCTTCCATCTCTTAATACGTAGGTCCTTGAGCATTACCTGCGTCGTTTCCACTTCGTTCCACACGTTCCCCAAAGCGGTGGCCACTTGGTCGCTAAATTCTGAGTCGTCGTCCACCAAAACGCTGTCGAGATGGTCGGCCCCTTCGTCAATCTGATGAAGGATTGGGTTCAAGGCCGACAAGTCCAAGGGGTTGAGAGGGTTCAATCCGTCATACATGCCTTTTGCGTTTGCGTTGATTGTGTTCTGAACTATAACTTGCACAATGTACAAAATATCATCCATCACAAATAATAACGCAAATTTATTAATTGCCTTAGCACGCAATTAATTCTCATCATAAACTAAATTTCGGCTAAACCCCCTCAGCCCATACATGTAACAGGGGGCTCTGGGGCGTCTGCCCCCACCCGAAACAGGCCAGCCCCCAGAAGGGACGGCGTGTTTCCAGTTCCGAATTTATGCAATAACATTGACTATCTTTAATACAGACAGAATTCTGGTAAAATATACAAGAATAGCTATGTAACAAAGCTCAATGCGTAGGTTCAGGCTTGGGCTTAGGGGTTAGGTTCAGGCTTGGGCTTTAGGGTTAGGTTCAGGCTTGGGCCTAGGAGTTAGGTTCAGGCTTAGGCTTAGGGTTAGGAGTGAGGTTCAGGCTTGGGCTTAGGCATAAAAACAATTCTAAGACAGCAAAAAAGAAAAGTCGTAAGTGGGAAAAGTCGGAACTGGGCACAAACAGATGGGAGCCAGAGACGATTATTCCGACTCCCTCCGATTTTCTGGCAAGTAACTTTTGAGCAAACTTTTGCGATTTTTTTTTTACAATTTCGGATACAAAAATTGTCGCAATCCTCTGTAAAACAACACTTTTTAGTTGTAGTTAAGAATTTTTTTTTTTCGAATCGTTTACTGGGCCACAACACTGTATAAAACAGTTGACACAGATTAACTGCGAGTGGTCACCAGAGAAAGTTAAGCACAAATTAGCGATTTTTAGCCGAAAAATTGCGATTTTTGCGATGTTTGAGCGTTTTTTAATTCCCAACCCCCTCCTAAGAATTTGGGATCAGACCCCCTGCGGCGCCAGACCACCCAACCTCCTTCGGCGGACGACTGCTTCAGCCCCCGACCCCTCAACACACCATGAGCCCCATATACCCTACCCATAGCATTTGAAAATTTAACACCCCCTAAACAGAAATGATAGCAGGTGTCTAGCGGGGATGCAACTAGTATGTAGCATAGACCAGAGACCAGACCAACAACACCGAACAAACGAACGCAAGCGAGACACGCTCTGGGACTGGCAGGCAGGCAGTCAAGAAGGCATAGGCATCACTGCCGGCGCGGCAGCCAAAATTTTTGGCGGCTCAACGCACACCCCTATTCACTCAATCAATCAATGGCCGCAACAATGCCCTACTGCATTTGCCTGGCCATGCCGTGCCACTAAGCGCTATGCAACAGAAATTTTAACGTTACAAGGAGAGGTTGGAATTCCACTCAACAACTGCCACAGACGGGCAATCGGCACATATAGGTAGGTATATATCGGAGTGGCGCTTAATTATTGCCGATAAAATACACGGAACATGCCAGCCAGGCACGTCACAGCACGTCATAATACGTAACTAGGACATTTTTGCCTAAACTTTACTGAATACGCCTAATTCTCAGCTACAAACTATAAAGTTTCAGAGCTAATCTTCCTGTAAATAATGCGTACTCATCGTTACTATCGAAAAAATATTTACAAACCAACGTGATTCATGCTATTCAGGTCAAGACAAGACTCTGCATGCCCAGGCAGGTTTCTAGGTGCCTACTTCACTGTTTCTTCGCCTTTAAACGCTGTGAAACGCAGTGAGAAGCAGTTCGCTTCGCATTTAAACGCAGCCACCGGAAATCATATAAATTTCCACACTTAAATATTTCCGACACTTCTAAGCCTCGAATTTTCCGACACATACAGGGTCATTAAGTGTCGGACGATTTCCACACTTAGGGAAATTTTCACGACCCTTCCTAAATGTTTTTCGACACATAGAAACGACTCTGGGAGTACTCCATATGGAGTACCTGTGATTTAAAGGGTTAAGAACCTAAGCGTTGCCGTATGAAAGCTGAGAATGCCAAGAAACTGATGTTTCTGAGATCTATCATGCCACTGTTAGGTTTTGACTATACCATCGATTTCTAAGTTGTCCATAAAAACTGTTTTTTTACTGTTCCAGAGAAATAAACTTGGTGTCAGTTTTGTTTTTTCCCCACTTTTCCGCACAAAAAATATCGAAAATATCGATGCGAAATATCGCGATATCGATATCGATATCGATATTGGAAAAAGGATCGATATATCGACTTTTCGATATCGATATCGATATATCGTCGGAACCCTAATTCCTATAGCCATAGCCAAACAACTGTATTTCCGTTGCTGCACCCATGATTGATCGTGCATTTCTGCATTTTTCTACACATTTCTGTTTATTTAGTTCTGCACGTGGTGTTCTATACAATAAAGGTTGTTGTGCTGTACTTTGGTCTGTTACAAAATCACAAGCAAAGGGACTTTCTAGACCAAACATCAATTGTTTCTATTCCGACTTCTTGAGCGAGTAGCAGCCGATAACTTAGACGCGGCCAAAGCTGCTGCTAAGTTAGCTTTTGATTTGGACACCTTTTGAGTCGGCTGGTCATCCCTAAACTAAAAACATTGCACAGTACCCCTCATAATGCCGCAGTCTTACTCAGAAGACGATGAATCTGACGAACTCTCAGAAGACGAGCTCGGCAAAACTGGTTTACGGTACGGTGGCGGCTGATTGCTCGGCGGTTTTTGTTGGCTGAACAGAAGAAAAAAGAAAATAAATAGACAAAAGTAAAATGAACAACCTTTGCAATTGCAAAGCAGTGATTTTTCTCTTCTCCGCCGCTTCGATTTCTCTCTGTCGTTCAACTGCCCGTTCCATGGCCAGTTGTCGCTTCTTGGCCTGTCTTTTGCCCACGTTAGTAATGGCAGCCATACTCTGGGTGACACAGCAAACCAATCAGCGGCTAATGCGGTTCGACTGTTTAGGCCTTCGCTCCAGTGAATCTATTGCTGTTTCGTGATTGTAGGCGGTGAGCTGTTGCTAACGCGTAATTTCACCTGATGCATTTTAGAGATTACTGCAAATTTTCTAACTGAACTCTTTTTTATGTATTTCTGCAACTTGAGGTCAGAAGAACCTTTATGTACCTTTTTTCAACAGAGACACATGAGTATGTTCGAAAGCTAAGCTATTCTTAGACAATTCAGAACTTTCACTTTTCTAAGTTTTATTGATCTATCTATCACATTGACACAAAGTTGTGAAGATTTTCTTCGTTCAGTTGCTCAAAAACTGTGTATATCTGTAATGTAGATTTTTAGTTCGGATAAAGTAAAAATAAATACGAATCAGGGATGCATATTTCAACGAAAAAAACACCAGAAAAAACACACCTCACATCCCTGATACGAAATGACATACCAATTTATCGCGGCCAGTTCCAGATTCTCCAGACAGGCGTCAAGGATGGTTTGCAGCATCTCCATAAACAGGAACACCGCAGCCAGAGAAAACATCTGACAAATGGAGTGAGACACCCTATTTTGGCTAATTTCTAAGAAACACTCTATTATTTTATACACTATCACTGCACTACATAAATCTTACACTAGTTTTTACAACAACAATGTCTCTTGACTAAACTTTTATAGGCTTTGCCAATTTATCTTTTGGACAGCAAGTGTATTGTAACAACACTGTAGTATTGTAGTATCGGGTTTAGATATCTAGTTGCCAACAAGAATAAATATACAAAAGCGGTGTCAGGTTTTTGAAACTTAGCCTTTGCAAACACTTATTCGAGAGAAGTAAAATGTAAACAAGAAATAGAATATTCCTCCATCACAGAAGTACATCGGCTTTACTTAACAATCAATTTTGGTTGACTTGACATTACTATGCATCCTATTTTACACAAAGTTGGGTCGTGCTAAAAATACAATTCGAATTATTTTCTTAATTCAACAAAATGATAAAACATTACCTACAAAACTAAGTGTCAAGAAAGAAATTTACAATAAAACCATTAAATTGTTAGCAGGGATGCCTACCATACCAAAATTGTACTAGTACTAAAATCAAACTTTGAATTTAGTACCAGTACCATACCAAACCAAATTCAAAACAGCTCCTTCTATACTATATATACCATATCAAAATCAAACACCTTTACCAGATAATTTTAGTACTAGAATTTTGATTTTGGTATGGCATTTTCATTTTAGTACTACCGGAGAGTGCTGCATAGGGTACCCCTCCAGATAGCGTACCCGGGGTACACTAACTGGCACTTAGTGCCGTATTGTGTACCCGGGGTGCACTATTTGGAGACAGATTTTATGTCATGGGTGTCCAAAATTTCCAACATTACGGTAGATTTAAAGCAGGTCTATCTATATTTTTTGCGAATTTTCAACCGTTTTTACTGATACAAACTCACAAGAATGAAAACTTTGACCAACCACTCTCATTTTCATGACAGAAACAGTAATCTCGATTGGAAAATTGCATTTTCTCTCAGGAATCGTGAAAACAAGCAGCTTAACATGATTTGGCTAAGTGCCAGTTAGTGTACCGGGTACACTAACAGGATCTCATTTTTGTTGCGGAAAATGCTAAGTGCTGGTTAGTGTACCCGGGTACCCAATGCAGCACTCTCCGGTAGCTTGTTGGCTATATTCATAACACGTTTCAAATGCGTCAAAATATATTCCCAATCCTTTCTTCATGTTTTGATTAGAAAAAACTCAAGAAAGGTGGATTGAGCATAATTTCCAAACGCTTCTATGACATTATCACAGCAAACTACCACTACTGTACCAAATCCATATCAACCAAATTCAAACTGAATTAGCTAGTACTTTACCATACCATATCGAATTCAAACCGCCAAGTTTATACTATACCATACCATATCAAATTCAAACTTTGAATTTGGTAGGCATCCCAGATTGTTAGGCGCGTGTGCCTAAAAAGCATGCGAGAACATGTAAATAGAGATATGTACATTTTTACAAACAACACAAGAAATATTTGACAAACTAACTGAAAGTACACTCAAAGGTCAGTTTTACAAATAATTAGTACATTGTTAACTCTCACACTCAGTACTTTTCTATATATGACTTCAACTATTACGTTGTAGATTTGCAGGAGTCACAGTAGCAGGCGGAAGCGGCTTGCACTTCCAAAAATATATCAACCCTCTTCTAAAGGATTGCAACTTATAGGCATACAACCAAAAATTGGCCCCTCCGTTAATATTCTGAATAATACCAGCAATCGGCGTAATTATACTATAGATATGATAAGGTGTTTTTCCTCCGTAATACAAATTAAAACCTTCTACAATAGCCCAAGGAGTGGCAGAACAGAGAAAGGTAATAACTGTTGAAAAACCAACAGTAATCATCAACTTTCGCTGCCTTTTCTGGTACCTTTTCTGAGTCTCCGGTACATTACTATTTGGATTAATTCGCTTTTTGCGATAATAGATTAAAGGAACCAGCAGATAGACCACGATAGAAACTTGATAAAAAAGAACATTGATTTTGTAGAAGAAATTAGAAAACCAACTCTCTCCTAGCGCCCAGAACGTAAAACAAACGGCAGGGTAGCGTGCAATTTGGGGCTGGAAATAGGAACTAAAAATCGCCGTCAGCCCGGCAACCAGGGCGAAACTGAGAAAAATTGCGTTCAACGCAAAGGCGTAGCCAAGTCCCGTACTGAAATAAAAAGTCGGCAACGCCACAGCGATTAGTCTGTCGGTAACAACTGAACACAACATAGTGGCTGCCGCGGGTTCGCCGAAAATCCAGAAAAGATTGTGAGCCGTCAGAAGACATTCTAAACTAGTTTTTAAGTGATCGGCTAAGCCTGTTCTTAAGAGAAACAGTCTATAAAGTCCAGCGCTCAGGTAGCCGATTGAGTTGAGTAAGTCGCCAAAAGCTAAACCACTTAGTATTAGGTATTCTTTGTTCAAATAGAGTTCGTCATAGCGAAAAACCACTGCCAATATCATACTGTTGAATATAAGTAAGGTACCGCCTTGCAATGAGTACAGGGTATAGGGCAGAAACGTATAGACAGTAGTTTGGTTTGACATTTTTGGATTGTACGTGTAGAAGGATGACTGCATATTGGAAAGCTTAGGGAGCTTATTAACAAGCAGAGAAACGAAGTGGAATAATTGGAACCTCGGAGAATTACTGCTGAACTGTGATAAACATATTAGCTAGAAAGATATGAATTTTGTCGAATGCAAAACTCCGTACATACATCATGTTCCTTTCCCCACCCAGGCTAGACTCCCAGATCGGGGACCTTCCTCCGAGACGATTTTTCCGACCCACTCAGATTTTTCTGACAGTTTTTCAGCAAATTATCAAGTCAAGTTAAGTTTTATTCAACTACTAAACACGAAAATTGCTAAAATCGGCTTTAAAACAGAAATTTAAGCTGTATTTGAGCCCAAATTTGGGATTATTGATGGTTTTTAGACCAAAAATTGCATTTTTTGCGATTTTGAGCCTCAAAATCCCATAGGGTTTGGGCTGAGAACCCCCAATCTCCCTCCCCCATCGGCGGATGACCTGTTAGATGTATGCTACCAAGTTTCTAAATATTTTAGTGCTTTTCTTCGTTCACACAAAACAGCAATTCACAGTTTAAAGAATGAATTATAACAAAACATATACTGAATGATTCAGAGCGCGTAAGTTAGACAAGTTACCTTCAATCTCAATACAAAAATGAAAGGAAAACAGTCCAAGAAAAACGGTAGAAATCAAGTGACGTGTACTGACGCAAAAATTAACAAATTTTAATAATTACCTGTACGTACCATTAGAAATAGAAAAAAACTTGTTTCTCTAAACTCCTGTATTCAAACTTGTAGCGGGCAACGGTTGACATCTGAACCTGTACTTGATTCCTAATCTAAACGGTTTTAACTTGAAGGCATAAAGCCAAAAATTTGCCGCAGGGTTTAAGCTTCTCAAAATACCAGCTATCGGATAATAAGCGGCTTGAAGTTCGGTTGGCGTTTTACCCTCAAAGTAGAAATCCATCGCTTTCAAGCCGAAAAACGGCAAACTAATGAAAGCAAAAGTAAAGGCCGTAGCAATACCGACAGTACGCATCAGTTTCAACTGAATTCGCTTTTCACGTTTCTCAGAATTGGTCAAACCGTCGTTCTTCGTCTTCTTCAGCTTGTAAACAATCGGAACGAAGAAGTAGAGAAAGATAGAAAGCTGGTAAAACAAGAAATTAATGACATAGAACAGTCTAGCCAACAAACTTTCTCCCAAAGCAAACAGTGTAGTACAACTGGCTGGGTATTTTCTGATTTGGGGCTGAAAGTAGGAGCTAACAGCCGCCCAAAAAGCGATCAACACAGCTAGACCAAAAAAGACTGTGTTTAGAACATAGGCGTAGGGTCGTTTGGCTTTGAAGTAAAACGTAGGAAAAGCTACAGCTATAAGCCTATCCAGCGAGACAGAACATAACATGGCAGCGGCAGCGGGCTCGCCGATCACCCAAAAAAGGTTGTGAGGTGTAAGAAAACATTGAAAACTGGTCCTCATTAACCCCGTACGATCGGTGGTAAGCAGGTATAGTCTGTATAGTCCAGCCGAAAAATAGCCGCTTGCACTTAAAAGATCGCCCAGGGCTAAACCTGAGAGGATTAGAAACTCTTTGCGTCGTCGTAGTTGTTTGTGGCCCAAAACCACTGTCAGGATGAGACCGTTGAAAGTTAGGAGAGTGGTTCCTTGGAACAGATAGAGAAAGTTGGACAAATAAGCGCCACTTGAAGATTGGTCTGTGCTGTTCGTCATTGTTGAACTATTTGCGTATGTTCGTAATAGGCGATATCTAGGATGACTCCTCTAATAGGGACCTTCGGGAGTTTTTACGCAGTCAGCAATATATTTAATGGTAAAGGTAATGATTGATGGATTGGTCATCATCCATGTACACATCATGTGCAACTCTTTGAAACTTCAGCTTCTGTTTCAACTTTCAAACTGAATTATTTGTATAGAAAACAAAACAAATTGATTGGCTGCATATTTTAGCAAAAATCAGCGGAGCAAATTTATAAGCGAATGAGAATTTATAAGACAAGAAAAGAAAGTTACATTCATGCTAAGAATGGAAAACCAACCTCGGATCAACCATACATGGAACAAGTCATCCATCCACAGATGCGGAGAGGGGTTAGAGGTCCTGCCCCAGCCGTGGATCTGAGGCCAAATTCTAGGGGAGGGGTTGAATACTAAAAAACGCTGAAAAATCACAATTTTGGGCCAAAAATCGTGAAAAATCGCTGATTTGTGTTCGAATACAGCTAAAAAGTGCTGTTTTATAGGTGATTTTAGCAATTTTAGTGTCTCAATTTCTAAAAAACGGTAAAAATTTACTGAAAAAATTACTTGCCCGATTCGGACGTCTGGTCTAAGCCACGTGGGGTAGAGCCCATGTCATTTTTATGGAATAAGCTACCTAATTATTCAAATTAACAGCCTTACAAGTACCGTTACCATCATACATGTCGTTGGGGGGTGTAAAGGGGGGCCGGCCCCCCAAGCCCGATTTTTCGGCAAAAGTCCCCCCAGCCGATTTTTTGGGGGGACTTGAAAACCCACTTTTGGATTCCAAAGTAAAGGAAATTTTAGCCCAGACAATACATTCTACAGCACAAAATTGGGTTTTCGCCTACCCTACAACCCAAGACAGGGTTTTGTAAGGCTTAGAAATCCTAAATAGGGTTTTAGACTGCTTAGAAACCCTGATTAGGGTTTTTAGGTTACTTGGAAACCCTAAAACAGGGTTTTCAGGTTACTTTTAAACACTGATTAGGGGTTTTAGGTTACTTTCAAACCCTGATTAGGGTTTTTAGGCTACTTTCAAACCCTGATTAGGGGTTTTAGGCATACATGTAACTGGGGGGTTGGGGGGGTGGTCTGCCCCCCACCCGACTTAGGCCAGACCCCCCCCCCCCGGTGGGGACCCCCCCCCCCCGAGACGATTTCACCGACCCCCCCCCCCTCCGATTTTTCTGGCAAGTAAATTTTGGAGCAAATTTTTGCAATTTTTTACGCTTTCACACACAAATATTGCCGAAATCACCTGCAAAACAGTACTTTTCAGCTGTATTTCAGCCCAAATTAGCGATTTTTGGCGATTTTTAGGCCAAAAATTGCGATTTTTCTCGATTTTTGAGCGTTTTTTAGTGCCCACCCCCTCCCCCAAAATTTTGGCTCAGACCCCCCCGGCCGGCGCCAGACCCCCCCAACCCCCCTCCCCCCATCGGCGGATGACCTGTTACATGTATGGTTTTAGGTTTCTTTGAAACCCTGATTAGGGTTCTCAGGTTACTTTGAAACCCTAAACAGGGCTTTAACACTGTTTAGAAAGCCTAAAGAGGGTTTTTTGGTTGATTAGAATCCCTAAACAGGGTTTAAGAACTGCATTCAATCACTAAATGGGGTTTTTTTAGTAATCCTATAAGTCAAAACAGGGTTTTGCGCGTGCCTTAGAATCGAAATTAGGGTTCTCTGGACTATTTTTAGTCAATATAACGCATTTCAATCTGTATTTTATCGCTGAAACTCATATTCAATACGCAGTTTGAGTGCAAAACAGCTTTTTATTGCATTCGTTGCTCCAATGTTGGGTTTTAAAGGCATTTTCTTCAACCGGAACAGGGTTTTTAAGGCATTTTTAATGCAAAAACAGGGTTTTTAACGCTTTTTCGGTCCAAATAGGGTTTTGAAGCCATTTTTCGCCCCAAAATCTCTAAAAAAGGTCGACAAAACCCACTTTTTACCCCAAAAAAAGGTCGAGAAAACCCACTTTCGGACCCCAAAAAAAGGTCGCAAAACCCACTTTGGACTTGGTCCCAAAACCCTATTTGGGATTTGAAAAAGGTCCACCCCACGGAAAAACCCAGCGACATGTATGGTTACCATTTACCACAGCACCAACACCTAAAGGTAAACCTAATTTCACAGACCAAAACTGCTAATATCAACATAGGCTGGCCAGTCAAATTCCTTTGAAGTTTGCTGGTTTTCGGGACAGAGAAACTCGTCGCTATTGGCGATTTGAATCTCCTTTGAATCAATCACGCTTTTCAGAGAGCACGGTGAAGGTGGGGCCAACAATAAGCGTGTACGCTTGACCGCTTTTCGGCGCTGCCTCGAACGAGCGAACAACGGTAGCCATAAACGCTTTAAACGCTCGTACAATTGGTAAATCACCCATGTAAAGGCTACCTGAAATGCGTCTTACCTTTAGCAAATTGTTTACAACAATTGTTTATTAATTTAAAGTAATTAGTTTAATTAAAATAAGGAATTTTAGTACACAAATCATCTCTGCTAAATTAAATTATTGGCTAGAATTAAACTTACATAGGCTGTAACGGTAACGCCTATTTGTAACAGCTGATTGGCATTCATTTTGACATATCCTTTGTTATCATTGCAATCGTTGTAATCTTCTGTAATAGCTCCAAAGCGAATTTGACAGAAGTTCTCAGGGAATAGATTACAGTAACCAGTTCGGTTATTCAGATGCTTTGATATAGCACTACAAATAGAATGTGCAGGATGACTCACATATCCCGCCAGATTTCGCAAGCTGAGAACTTTTTTTATTTGTGGACCGAATCGGCTGATTTTTAATTAGGATGTGTGGACACACTTCGCATTTTAATGTTTCAAATTTCAACAAATTCCATGCACTATGTCACTAGTTATTAGTGTTTCCGAGTAAATTTATTTTGAAATTAAATAACTATTAAATTGCTTGCTCAGCCTTCAGATGAAAATAACTTGCTATTAATTTGCTTGGTACCCAAACTCTGAAATTTAATTTGATAAAAATTTGTTATTTGATATGAATTAAATATAAATTTGCTAAAATCAATAGTCAATTCCTGAGGAAACAGCTCAAACCCTGGGTCGCGTCAGTCCAAAATGAGTTGACCTTTCTTTAGATGGCGACAAATGGTCTACAAATTAGCATTTAATGAGTTGATATCTTTGCTATAAGCATGAACAAGGTCATCTTTGGACTGAACTTGTTGCTTTGTAGCCATACTTTGGTTAATGAAGCTGCCGAACCAAGCAAGTTTATATCAAATTCATATCAAATTTATATCAAATTTCTAGGCCAATTTTACGAAATTTAATATAATTTTAATTTGTTTGACAGTCATCGCGAGAAATTTAATTTGTTATTAAATTGCTATTTACTTGGTGATTTTGGCCAAAACAATTTAATTTTGTTATTTAATTTTAATTTGATCGGAAACACTACTAGTTATGCACTTCAACGTGGTGGTCACTGTTGTCAATCACTTTCTGCAGCCGCTAGTGGTATTTCACCTTCCACGCTGGTTGGTGGACGCTATTCCGAGCTTTGTTGGACAGACTGCCCTCTTCGATAAGCCATTCATATCACCAGCGGATGCTGGTATCTCTTGGAGGCTCGCGTTCTATCCCAATTTGCAGGAGGAACAATCTCAGTGCTTTTGGTCCACTCAAACTGCACAGCGCAATTTGCACGTTCCTTCATCGAAAAAGCTGTCACAATTGCCAAAAACGTAGGTTTGTGTTGAAAAGTGAATAAAGCGTCAACCCGCTATGGTTTAAGAATCTTTTCAACACTCAAACACTAGCCTAATCCCACACAAGCCAAATGTATTTAGAGCCAATGTTCGAAATTTCAGTCTGCGGTAGAATTGCCCGTTTTCAGGCATTTCGTGAGCTGAAATTTTAAACAGTAAAATGCGAAGTATATCCACATATCATACCCAAAAATCATCCGATTCGGTCCACAAACAAAAAAGTTCTGAGCTTGCAAAACCTGGCGGGATAGGTGAATCACCCTGTATTATTTGAATAAATGTTAGATACTTTTGTTTATATGTAGTTTAATAGTGCGTTTACACAACAATTAACCATTGTACTGTAATGCAACTCACCAAATTCCAAAAGGATAACTAACTGTAAGAATCCCAAATATAGCATTCATTGCCTAGAAAGTAATTTGTGTAAACATTTCTAAACTAGGTCTATTGTAAGCTATACCATTAAAGGCATCAGAAAGTAGAAAACTCTTCTATAGATGCCAATATAGACCAAAACACTCCCCACTGATACGAATACAAACTTGAATACAAATCCAACCGCTAAACTCAAGACAATCTATTGTATATTTTCTCGATAACGTGATATGAAAAGTCAATACCTGTCAAAATAACAATGGCAATCGATTTCTGATAGAGTCTTATTAGGTCAATATTTGTGCAAGCCACCTCTATTGTCCAAATAGGTTCTAATATCGTTAAAATCTAAAATTATAGTTATTAATTTAAACCAAATCTCAAAACCAAGTGCAAACCCATTCCAAAGACACAACTATAACTGTTGCCGGTTTAGCAGAACAGATCCAGAAGTTCAAAGGTCTATGACGGTAATAACGTCTGCTGCTAGACTTCCTTGGTTTCTTTGACATTTTTGTGCAAAACAAATCAACAATAGAAGCCAAATTTACTAGCAACTAACTGCACATCTGTCAGAAATAGCAGCAAAGGCGTCAACAAACATTTCGGAAAGGTTAAACTCAAATAACAAAGTTTTACGCTGCTTTGAGTGAACTATGCAATGCTACAAACTAAATCTGTCTGATTCATATGTAGAAAGTACAAACAAGATCTGTTTCTAGGCTTTACACAATTTTTAAAGGTATATACAGGGTCCATCAAAATACAACGCCACAGAATTTATCACACAGCAACCACAAATCTAAACCGATTTGAATGATTCCTTCTTGAAATGAAGGATAAACAAACATACATGTAACAGGTCATCCGCCGAAGGGAGAGGGGGTTGGGGGGTCTGGCGCCGGACGGTACTGTTGTTTAATACCGGATTTTTCAAATGCGTATGCGTATGCGTATGCGTATACGCATTCCAATTACAAATGCGTATGAGTTTGCGTATACGCATTGCAAAAACCTATGCGTATTTTGCGTAATGCGTATGCGTAATGCGTAATCTCAGAAACAATCAGAAATTTCTCTGAACAGTTTGTTTGTCTCCACAGTGTGTTGTTTAGGTATCCAATAATCAAATTCCTGCCTTGAAATGAATTGCAACGCAATTTTTTGAGCAAATTTTGGAGATTTTTTACAATTTCAGAAACAAAAATTGCCAAAATTGCCTGAAAAACAGCACTTTTAGCTGCATTTGATCCCAAATTTCAAAGGAAATCCGAAGGTGCTGGCCCACAAAATTTGGAAAAGGGGCCGGGCCGGGCCGAAAATTTCGGCCCGAGCGCATCCCTAGTGCTGGGTTCGATTCCAAGCTACGCTCTTGCACATGCCTAACTTTTCACCTTCTTTCTATTTAGCGATTTTTAACGATATTTAGCCGGAATATTGCGATTTTTAAGCTTTTTAGTGCTCAGCCCCTCCCTAGAATTTGGGCTCAAAACCCTCCGACCAGCGCCAGACCCCCCAGCCCCTCCCTATTCTGCAGATGACCTGGTACATCATGTACGGTATGTACTGTACGTATGTTTTCAACAGGCAAGAGATTTTATGCGCTTTCCTACAAAAATCAGTCGAATGCTCATTTCCTGAAGAGGTCTACTAGCAATCAAATTTACAATAAACATAGCAGTGGAAGCAAAGCACAAACAGATAGCCTGTCCATGCAACACAACTGATGTCTCCCAAAACCGTGGAAACTCTAAATTCACGTTTTGTCGCACATTTCCTTTCCTGTTAAAACTTAGCCTCTTGTTAAATATTAGCAAGCCCAGCTTAGTTAAAGCTTCAAATTATCTGAGAAAATTCCTGGTACCCTCACCTCACACTAAAAAACGTGCAGAATAGCCATTTGATAACAACTTGCACTACTTTTTTTGCAAGACATTTGAAAAGGTAGCTATATTTCAGACCCAATACGCATTACGCAAAAATATGCAAACTTTTGGCAGAATGCGTAAAAATATTGCGTAATGAAATTCAAATGCGTATGCGTATGCGTATGCGTATACGCATTCTGAAATGCAATGCGTACTTTGCGTAATGATATGCGTAATGCGTATACGCATGCAACAGTACCGGACGGGCGGGTCTGACCCCAATTTTTGGGAGGCGGTTGGGCACTAGAAAACGCTCAAAAATCGAAAAAAATCGCAATTTTTTGGCTAAAAATCGTCAAAAATCGCTAATTTGGGCTGAAATGCAGATAAAAAGTACTGTTTTACAGGCGATTTTGGCAATTTTTGTGTCTGAAATTGCAAAAAAATCGCAAATCGCACTTGCCAGAAAAATCGGAGGGGGGGCGGGAAAACCGTCTCGGGAGGGGGGTTCCCATTCGGGGGGTCTGGCCTAAGTCTGGTGGGGGCAGACCCCCTCAGACCCCCTGTTATACATGTATGTATGTTCTTAGCCCTCTCCATTAGTAGGAATACATTCTATTATGAAGTGCATCGGAATAATGAAAATTCCTCTTGTTGATTGACAGAAATCACTGTTTTGACTTTGAGGGAGAGTATCTCAGCAACTAAGCAGAGTACATCAATAAAAAATTCAACGATCTTTCAAGAATTTATTTGTCTTTGATCTAAATAAGGGTGCGATTGAGATTTGCGGTTGCTACAGCGAAAAATCTGCAAGGTTGTTTTTTTACGAACCTTGTATCTTGGCAGAAAGAAATACAGTAAGTAACAAATCACACTTTCGCACTTCTTTTTGTTGATACCTGGAAGTAGTGTGGGTTTGTATATTCAAATATACATATACAAATTTGTATATATATACAAATGTTTTGGATATACATATACATATACATACACAAACGGACTGTTGATGCAATATTCAATATACATATACAAACAGACTTGATATACAAACGGTTTGTATATTTTCATTTGTATATTTTTGCAGTAAGCAGTTTGGCACATTTTGGCCACTTTTGTATGGTAATTGAGATATTTTTGCAGTTTCTTCGGTTGTTTTTGTATTTTGAGCCTATGTCTTCAACTTTTCCAGAAGAATTTGTTAAATTTGCGGTTTAGCCTCGTCTGAATTAAGACGAAATATTATTCATCTTCGTTTTAGAAGTATTTTGCAATGAGTTTTGCTGTTTGTAACGAAAAAATGGAATAGTAGGAACGCGCAACGACGAAATTGATAATCAAATCCTACACGTTTCCCTTTTCGTTTCGTCCCAGTTTTAAACGTGTTATTATTTTCTCAGATAAACCCATTCAGCCATCTCTCCCTACTGATGCGTAATAACGATTTCAGGCTATTTCTGCTTAAAACTACACCTATGTACGAGCTTAGTAGGCCTGAATCGAAGACTAAAGCCAGAACCTAAGCCTTAACATACCTTTTAACCTAAAACTGAGGGGTGTACCTAAAGCATATGATTGAATTTGTTGCTAGCACAGATTTTCGACCACCAGTGACTTACCCACACCGCCCAAAAATTTTCTTGATATTACAGATGCTAAAAAACCTGAGTTTTAGCAACAACGTAAATTTTAGCTGGTAAAAATCTTAGACTGAGGGCAGTATCACTTAATAGAGTTCGCACCGGTTGGGAGAACTCCCTGAAATCGGAATACACTCATGCAATTTGAGAATATTTCATGTTGGCTAGCCCTACAACGCCCTACCATATGACAATGACACCCATCATGGTACCCCTAACCCACCTGGTTTGTCGAAATCATGCTTTCCAGCAGAAAATTTATAACATTCTTAATATACAAATATAGAAATAAATATGCAATATTGAAATTTTGTTTGTATATGTATATATACATATACATATACAAACTAATGTGCATTTGTATATATACATATACATATACATATACAAACGAAGTAGGCATATATGTGCCCACGTTACCTGGAAGGCAATTTGTTCTGAAGCTGAGCAATTCCTCGCAGATTTTGCTTGCACGCTTATTCCATTTGGTTGTGTAGTATCTTTTATGTACGTGTAAGCACGTGACAATATCCAGGTAAAGGTTATCTAGAAGTGTTTGCGCTCTAAAAATATGATTTCCATAACTTAAAAGCGGACGTACATAGATTGCAATCGCTGAAACGGTGCCGACAAATGTGGAGTATTTTTGGTGAAATGCCCAGAACATCCAGTACGCCCCAGTTATAAATATCAATGAGACATTAGTCACCTGAAGCGTTAAACTTTAGTAACACAAACAAACTAACATTCTGCAAATATTTTTACCATTAATGGTATGAAAAATTGGTGCCGGTTCTTTCGAACTCCGATGTCAACAAGGATAACTCCAGCCAACACTATCAAGCAACGAATGGTGCCAAAAACTAAAAATATAGTACAGTTGGTAGGTATACCTGAACCTGAACCTGAAACCTGGGTATTAACCTGAAAATTGTGAACCTGAACCTGAACCTGAACCTACTTGAAAATAAAAGTACTTACCTGACACCTACTAGGTCGGTACCTACTTTTCAGGTTTTTCTTGTCCTAAACTTCCCGGTACAAGTAGCACGTACTGTCAACTTTTGAAATTGGTTAGATCACATATTGCTTGACGCTCTACAGTTTTGTCCTTAAAAATGGTGCGCGTAAAGCGACTAATGCACATTATCTCTATCTGCACCTACATTGTACGTGTACTGTAAAAATGAAGGCGATTATAGGGAAAAGCCCCCCCCCATCCGGAAATTGCTTTTATGAAAGCTTGTCTTCCTCTATGCCTAAGCCTAAGCTTTAGTTTGTTTGTTGAACGTAAGCTTAAACGTCAGCTAGTTGAACTTATGTAAGCCTGAGCCTTAACTTAATGCCGGAACCATATATGGTACCACTACCCGAGGTACCGATATCATTTATGGTACCAGCACCGTATATGGTGTTGCTACCATAAACGGCGTTAAGTACCTGACTGTATAGTGGCGATCGGTCCGTCTTACCGCAAAAATTGTCTTGCGTTTTTCTCGATTTTGTCGAATTGTTGGTTTGTAAATTTCGATTGCTTTGAACATGATCGTTTTCTTAAGAAAAGGAACAGGAGCGCTATTGATTTAGCTCATATCCGAAAATTTGTGCGTCTTTATTTGAAAGTACCTGAACCTGAACCTGACACCTGGGTACTTTTGAAAAATGTACCTGAACCTGAACCTGAAATTGGATTTTAGAGATACCTGAACCTGGACTTACCTGAAATTTGGTGGTACCTACCAACTGTAAAATATAGATATGACTTGACAAGTACATACCAATTGCACTACAATCACATACGTAAAAGAAGACGTTTTAAAACTAACCAGCAGTAAGCACGAAGACATTCTGATATTTGCCATGAAACAGCTGACTCTGCGCGACTTGCTTGTAAACATGGATTGTCCACAGAGTATCGATTATAGTCAGAACCTGAAATTTTTTTTAAATTGGCTTTTATTTTAAAATAAGGTGAACTCTACCAATTCAAGATAAGCCACTAAAACCGAGCCTGGTTTTGCAGAACAACACCAGACTTTCGGTTCTCTGTTAGAAGAATTAGTAGGTGGACAGTTATCGACGTTCATTACTTACAACGAAGTGAATAGAATCGTTCCACTCGCTGGCTAGCAATTGGCTAGACCGACAGATGTTCAATCAAGTTCCGTAAACAACTCGTTCATTACGGCCCGTTAGCACAAACAAATATTTCCAGTTGTAAAGTTGGTTGCAACAAGCTATTCTGCAAAAAGCTTTGACCACGTTCACACTATTGACTTAGTGTAGATTTATACCAAAACGCGTTTATTTACTCTTCGTGCATATGCAGCTTTCTAACGCAGTGTGTGTATAAGATAAAGGTTGTAGTAAAGTTTTATAATGGAGACGCAACACTCGTATGCTCGAATGCTAGCTGCTTGTGTTATATTAGTTGGAATTTTATTGTTGTTTGCCTTTCAAACTCATATAAGGGACAGATGGTTGCCGAAAACCTATTTGGTTAGCATGGGTTCTAGTAACTACAGTCTTTCTGTAGATACAACTGTAAGTACTTCATTCATTAATATTATATTTGTTTTGATGAAAACTTTAAAAGTCATTATAGACCAAAGCCAATATAAACAATGGCAGTACTATTAGAACAACCGGCCAGGTACGGTACTTTTATTCATTATTAAAACAAAAACTTGTATACATTTAAACTGATCATGTTCCACAAAAGTAAGTGAACCTATAATCTCTGTGTTCTAGCCAAAATTTAAATGTCCCAACTTTGACATGGACCCTTGGGACAAGGAATTCGTCAAAATGCTCAAGCCAGTCAAGCTGCCTTTGTCTTGTGTCGAAGGAAACACCAGCTGGACTGACTTAACTGATGATCAGCTATTGATTTTCGATACCAATCGAATTCTCAATGACTATTCAGGCCCTGTTCAGTGTTTACATAAGTGTGTCCTCCGAGGAAAAGATGATCATAGTTTTGGATTCGGCGAAATTTCAGTGGTGCAAAACTTGGTACATAATTGATCTTCACAATTTTTTCGAAATATTTGCTTCTTTAAATTGCAGTCCACAGAAACCAAGACCGACTGTGAATTTGTTCAAGTTGAATGTTACATGGGCTCAGATAATATCACGAAAAAAGTACCAGCCTCAGAAAAGAGAATTTACATGCAAATCCACTCGCAAATTGTGCCAAATACCAAACGAGTCTCTGAATTGGAGAAGATTTTGTCGAAGACTGCCGGAACCAAATTTTACAATGTTCTCATGATGACATTCGACTCTGTTTCAAGGCTCAACTTTTTACGTTTTGCACCTAAAAGTGTATCAGTGCTTGAGAAACTGTACAATGCTATAACATTCAAAGGAATGATTCAAGTTGGTGACTGTACTCATAAGAATGCAATGGCTTTGCTGCTTGGTATGTGGTTGGCCGGTTTCTTAAACCCAATCAATATTTAATTTAGGTAAGTGCTACAATGACTACAAGGAAAGCAAGATATTTAAAGAGTATTTCGACCAATGGGATGTAATTTGGAATAGATATTCTGATGCTGGATATTTGACACTAGATGTTGAGGACAATTATTTCAATGTCTTCACTTATCTGAAGATGGGGTTCAAGAACCAGCCCACAGATCATCGACAGAGGTGTGTTTGTTTTGTTGATTGATTTTGCGTTGCGTTGCGTTGCGTTGCGTTGCGTTGCGTTGCGTTGCGTTGCGTTGCGTTGCGTTGCGTTGCGTTGCGTTGCGTTGCGTTGCGTTGCGTTGCGTTGCGTTGCGTTGCGTTGCGTTGCGTTGCGTTGCGTTGCGTTGCGTTGCGTTGCGTTGCGTTGCGTTGCGTTGCGTTGCGTTGCGTTGCGTTGCGTTGCGTTGCGTTGCGCTACATTTTGTTAAATTAAGTTACGTTCAATCACATCACATTATGTCACTTGACAATACATAACATACTAACTAAACTTTATAAGCGTTTAGAGTTCTATGGCTAGCTTCCAACGTAATGAAGGGAGGCGACCAAGGTATGAACAACTGCTGCTTCCACAATGAAACCAAATATGGGATGACTTTGCGATATTTGAGTCAATTTCTGCACAGATACAACAGCAGTCATCCTAAATTTGCCAACTACTGGAACACTTGTCTTTGTCATGACTCACTGGAGAATCTTGCTTATGCAGATGAGGATGTAGCCGATTTTTTGACCAGTCATTATCATCTTCTAAATGACTCATTTATTATTGTGACTGCAGACCATGGACCAAGAGTGCATGGCATAAAACGAACTGTTTCTGGCATAAATGAAATGGCCATGCCTCTCTTCATGTTTGTATTGCCTCAGAGTCTGAGAACTCAGCACCCGGAGCTGGTAAAAAATGTGGAGCAAAATTCGCAGGTCTAACAATTGATAAGACTTGAGAAAAGATAAGTAAATGTATATTGGTTTCAGTATATGGTGACACATTATGACACTTATGTGACCTTGCGAGACATTCTGAATCTGCAAAGAAGTGATTGGAAAGACTTGGACAAACAAGAGGACTGGTTTTCTTTGAAAGTAGATGCTCCTGGAGCACAAAGCTACTTTCGCCCGATGTCTCCGAATCGAACCTGTGCTGAACTAAGAATCCCTCCGGAGTTCTGTGTCTGTGAATACTATTTTACAAAAATCGGCACTGAGGATCCACGAGTTCCGATGATAACTGAAGTTCTTGTCGAGCACATTAACCAACTGTTTGAAGATGAACCAAAATGCGCCAAGTTGAAATTGCACCAAGTGCTGACAGTTGCTGAGGAAAAGTGGCACAGAAAGGTTTTCAAAGCTCATGTGCAACTTAAGCCTGGCAATGGAACTTTCGAAGGATTGGTGAAGTTTTCTGGCAAAACAATAACAGTCGAAGGCGGTGTTCAAAGAACTAATCATTATGGAAATCAGTCAGCTTGTATCTTGGAAACTAGACCTGCTATCAAACCTTATTGCTTCTGTGTTTGACAAATGCATATATTGATGAGAATGTTCGCGAATAAAGTTTAAAGCGGACTTAGTTTGGGAACATCAACAGATGACGCATATCATAAATAAAAGTTTATCACACATAGAACCTTATGGTGTGTATAGTCTACCAAAAAATGGCCGCTATTCACCTATTGTTCAGTGCCTTAGTTATTTCAATCTGTGAAGGTATAACTTCATCTTTTGAGATCACATTTATTCTACATACAATGTTTTAGCCACTGATTGTACAAGAACAACTTGCAAACTAAATGACACCTCTTTGCGCTTTTTCGTGCTTGGAGATTTTGGGGGACAAGGTGATCCTCCTTATTACACGCAGGATCAAAAGGCAGTAGCAGATGTGATGGCAAAGATGGGCGAACAGTACAAAACTCATTTTCAAATGGAATTGGGTGACAACTTTTATACTTTTGGAGTGACGAGCGTTGCCGATCCTAGATTCAATGTAGGTCATTTTCTTTTGAGCCAAATAGAATTGCAGATTTGTGAAAATTTTAGCAGACTTTTCGGTTTGTCTACACTGGCAGTAAAGCTATGTACAATCCATGGTACATAATCGCAGGAAATCATGACCATTTCCCACTGTTGGCTCGTGTGCAAGCTGAGATAGACTACTCAAAGAATGAAAGTAGATGGTAAGTTGAGCAAAGCTTTTTTTGTTAGTAGAGGGTGTGGTGCCCAAAACAACCTAGCAGTTTTTTACTGTAAATCTGAACTGATTTCAATGAAACTGATTTGCATGAAAGACGAATAAATTCTTGAAAGACAGGTGAAATTTTTATCGTGATGCTTTAGTTCCTGAGATATTTGCCCTCATACTCAAAACAAAGTTTTTCTCAATGAACAAGAGCTATTTTTATTACTCTGCTGAACTTCATAATGAATGTACTGTTCAGTCAGAGAGACTAAGCCATAGACGAATCGGTTCCTTTTATGGCTTACCTCTCCGACTATGGCTATGATGTTCCATCGATGGCTATTGAACGCCTACTTAGCCATACATGGCTACTTAGTCCTCTATGGCTACTTAGCCCTATATGGCTACTAGCCTTCTATGGCTACCACTCTTCCACAGCATAGCCAACTATGGCTACATAGCCATCTATGTAGCCATCTATGCATCATAGCCAACTATGCTACATAGCCATCTATGTAGCCATCTATGGCTAAAATCGAAGAGGCCCCACACTTTTAGCCATAGATGGCTACGTAGCCATAGATGGCTAAAGAGGCGGGGCCTCCTCGAGTTTAGCCATAGATGGCTACATAGCCATAGATGGCTACGCATCAACATAGCCATCTATGGCTACATAGCCATCTATGGCTAAAAGTGTGGGGCCTCTTCGATTTTAGCCATAGATGGCTACATAGCCATAGATAGCTACATAGCCATAGTTGGCTACCGCTCTTTCACAGCATAGCCAACTATGGCTACTTAGGCATCTATGGCTATGTAGCCATCTATGGCTAAAAGTGGGCAGACCCTGTTTTTGTAGTCATAGATGGCGACATAGCCATAGATGGCTATGTTGATACATATTTGGCTGAAAGTGAGCGGGGCCTGCCTTTGTAGTCATAGATAGCTACTTAGCCCTCTATGGCTACCCAGTTCGGGCAGACCAAACTCCGATTGGAGTAGTTTTCTGATGGTTCCCAATGAGCCCCTTGCATGACAGGACCGAATGTTATGACTTTTCGTGGTGGGACCCTAACTGGGAAGATTTGTCATCGGTAAGAAGTGCGCCAAATTCAAATCACTCAGGTACTGGCACCTTCTACTGAACCTAAATCGTCTTCATCCTCCAGGCCACCTCTGCCATTCGCTGACTTCCAGATCGTACCAGAACCACTTCGATCATCCAGCCCGCCACTTACGATTTGCATGTCATCAATCTTCGCCAAAGTGCTATCCCGGGAATCCGCCAATTTGGAGTCGAAGAAGGTGAAGCTGCCGATTTTCCTTCAGCTTTCCACGATTCCCACTCTTCTAGCTTCTGTACTTCTTCAACAAACTCTCTCCTTCCAGCCACACCACTTTGATCTACTTTAAATCGTCCCGCCGAAGTACTATCCTGAGAATCTTCCGATTTTGAGTGGAAGAAGGTGAAGCTGCCGATTTTCCTTCAGCTTTCCACGATTCCCACTCTTCTAGCTTCTGTACTTCTTTGCATGGTTTCTCCTTCGAGGCACACCACTTCGATCCACTTCAAATCGCGCCGCCAAAGTACTATCCCGAGAATCGGCCGATTTGGAGTGGAAGAAGGTGAAGCTGCCGATTTTCCTTCAGCTTCTTCAAGGCACACCACTTCGATCCACTTCAAATCGCCTCGCCAAAGTACTATCCTGAGAATCGGCCGATTCGGAGTGGAAGAAGGTGAAGCTTCCGATTTTCCTTCAGCTTTACATTGTTTTAAGTCTTGTAGCTTCCATGCTGCTTCAATACCTTGTGGGCCTCCAGCCACACCGCTTCTAATCCACTTTGAATCGTCCTGCCGAAGTACTGCCCCAGAATCGGCCGAGTTAGGAGTGGCAAGAGATGAAGCTGCCGATTTTCCTTCAACTTTCCGTTATTTTAACTACTGCTTCAAATACAAAGTTTGCATCAGATATGCTTACTACAATATCCGATCCAATCGGGACCATCATATTCAGACTTAGCTAAGCGAGAGCTTTTGATTGAGTACCTACATGCCTATGTTACGAAGCAGCGATAAAAAGTTAGAAGATTTGCATAAAAAATTTGCATATTCAAAATGTCAATTTTTACGTAGCCATCTATGGTTACGTAGCCTTCCATGGCTAAAATGGCTCGATCGATTTTAGCCATAAAAGGCTACATAGCCATAGATGGCTATGTATAATTCGATAGCCATCTATGGCTACTCTCAAAATGAAACTGAAATAGCTGATCGGCAAATTCCGAATTTCAGTTTCATTTTGAGAGTAGCCATAGATGGCTATCGAATTATACATAGCCATCTATGGCTACATAGCCATCTATGGCTATGTAGCCTTTTATGGCTAAAATCGATTGAGCCATTTTAGCCATGGAAGGCTACGTAACCATAGATGGCTACGTAAAAATTGACATTTTGAATATGCAAATTTTTTTACTCTTTTTCACCGCTCTTCCTAACCTAGACATGGAATCTCCCACCAAACCCTCACTTACCCAAATCTAATATGATGGTCCCGATTTCGCTTTTAGTAAACATATTTGATGCAAACTTTGTATTTGAAGCAGTAGTTAAAATAACGGAAAGTTGAAGGAAAATCGGCAGCTTCATCTCTTGCCACTCCTAACTCGGCCGATTCTGGGGCAGTACTTCGGCAGGACGATTCAAAGTGGATTAGAAGCGGTGTGGCTGGAGGCCCACAAGGTATTGAAGCAGTATGGAAGCTACAAGACTTAAAACAATGTAAAGCTGAACGAAAATCGGAAGCTTCACCTTCTTCCACTCCGAATCGGCCGATTCTCAGGATAGTACTTCGGTGAGGCGATTTGAAGTGGATCGAAGTGGTGTGCCTCAAAGAAGCTGAAGGAAAATCGGCAGCTTCACCTTCTTCCACTCCAAATCGGCCGATTCTCGGGATAGTACTTTGGCGGCGCGATTTGAAGTGGATCGAAGTGGTGTGCCTCAAAGGAGAAACCATGCAAAGAAGTACAGAAGCTAGAAGAGTGGGAATCGTGGAAAGCTGAAGGAAAATCGGCAGCTTCACCTTCTTCCACTCCAAATCGGCCGATTCTCAGGATAGTACTTCGGCGGGACGATTTAAAGTAGATCAAAGTGGTGTGGCTGGAAGGAGAGAGTTTGTTGAAGAAGTACAGAAGCTAGAAGAGTGGGAATCGTGGAAAGCTGAAGGAAAATCGGCAGCTTCACCTTCTTCGACTCCAAATTGGCGGATTCCTGGGATAGTACTTCGGCGAAGATTGATGACATGCAAATCGTAAGTGGCGGGCTGGATGATCGAAGTGGTTCTGGTACGATCTGGAAGTCAGCGAATGGCAGAGGTGGCCTGGAGGATGAAGACGATTTAGGTTCAGTAGAAGGTGCCAGTACCTGAGTGATTTGAATTTGGCGCACTTCTTACCGATGACAAATCTTCCCAGTTAGGGTCCCACCACGAAAAGTCATAACATTCGGTCCTGTCATGTGAGGGGCTCATTGGAAACCATCAGAAAACTACTCCAATCGGAGTTTGGTCTGCCCGAACTGGGTAGCCGTAGAGGGCTAAGTAGCTATCTATGACTACAAAGGCAGGCCCTGCTCACTTTCAGCCAAATATGTATCAACATAGCCATCTATGGCTATGTCGCCATCTATGACTACAAAAACAGGGTCTGCCCACTTTTAGCCATAGATGGCTACGTAGCCATAGATGGCTACATAGCCATAGATGGCTAAGTAGCCATAGTTGGCTATGCTGTGAAAGAGCGGTAGCCAACTATGGCTACGTAGCCATCTATGGCTATGTAGCTATCTATGGCTATGTAGCCATCTATGGCTAAAATCGAGGAGGCCCCACACTTTTAGGCATAGATGGCTATGTAGCCATAGATGGCTATGTTGATGCGTAGCCATCTATGGCTATGTAGCCATCTATGGCTAAACTCGAGGAGGCCCCGCCTCTTTAGCCATCTATGGCTACGTAGCCATAGATGGCTACATAGCCATAGATGGCTATGTAGCCATAGTTGGCTATGCTGTGGAAGAGTGGTAGCCATAGAAGGCTAAGTAGCCATAGAAGGCTAAGTAGCCATAGAGGGCTAAATAGCCATGTATGGCTAAGTAGGCGTTCAATAGCCATCGATGGAACATCATAGCCATAGTCGGAGAGGTAAGCCATAAAAGGAACCGATTCGTCTATGGCTTAGTCTCTCTGACTGCTGTTTGGAGGGCGTGTGCCCCAGGTTCCCCCTTTTTTTTTTTTTATCCCCGTTCTTTTGCATTCTTTCCCCCCCCCTCCTTTTAATTTTTTTGTTTTCCCGCTAAAATTTATTTTGAAATTAAATAACTATTAAATTGCTTGCTCAGCCTTCAGAAGAAAATAACTTGCTATTAATTTGATCGAAACCCAAATTCTGAAATTTAATTTGATACAAATTTGTTATTTGATATGAATTAAATATAAATTTGCTAAATTCAATACTCAATTCCAGAGGAAACAGCTCAAAACCTGGGTCATGTCAGTTCAAAATGAGTTGATCTTTCCTCAGCTGCGACAAATGGTCTACAAATTAGCATTTAATGAATTGATATCTTTGCTATAAGCATGAACAAGGTCATCTTTGGGCTGAACTTGTTGTTTTGTAGCCAGACTTTGGTTTGTGAAGCTGCCAAACCAAGCAAATTTATATCAAATTCATATCAAATTTATATCAAATTTCTAGGCCAATTTTGCGAAATTTAATATAATTTTAATTTATTTGACAGGCATCGCGAGAAATTTAATTTGTTGTTAAGTTGCTATTTACTAGTGTTGTTATGACTATAGTCAAAGTCAAAGTCATAGTTAATACTTTTTGTGATATCGCAGTCAAACGGTCAGGTAGTCAAAGTCAAAGTTTGACTACTTTGGTTACCATAAATACGTAGTCAAACGAAGACGAGGTAGTCAAACCGTTTGACTATGACTACATTTTCTTATAAGCAGCGGCTTTTCAAGCATATTTTCCACATTTTTACGGTTCGCAACTAAATATTTTATAAATTCGTTTCATTTTTAGCTCTTTAGAAGACAAACAAACCTTTTCTCTAAAACTGTGAACTGATAACAGGTGTCAGAATACATGTAACAGGGGGTCTGCCCCCACCCGAGTTAGGCCAGACCCCTTGGATGCGGACCCCCTCCAGAGACGATTTTCCCGAGCCCCCTCCGATTTTGCTGGCAGATAATTTTTTTAGCAAATTTTAGCGATTTTTTACGATTTCAGTCACAAAAATGGTAAAATCGCCTGCAAAACAGGATATTCTAGCTGTATCTCAGCCCAAATTAGCGATTTTGGCGATTTTTAGCCAAACATCCCCCCGCCGGCACCAGACCCCCCAACCCCCATCCCCCCTTCGGCGGATGACCTGTTACATGTACTGTATGGGTTGTCAGTCAGCAAATCTCTGCTTGATGCAAGGCAAATTAAACAGTTTGGTCAGGGTGAAAGAAAATTATGACATACAGTACAATACCTCTCTTATGGAGCAAAGAAGAACAAGAGAAAAATAAAAAACTACTTTGATTTTACACCAAACTAAACCGGGTATTTGCCAATTTTTGCGCTGTCTTTCCGAAAGATGCTTCATACATTGAAATTTTTGAAAATTAAACAATTCTGGGTTAATTTGTAGCAGCTAACTATACTGTTTATTTCAAAGTAAACACTTTGTGCACTCAGTCAAAGTCATTTTTGACTGACACTTGGTGACTGAAGGTTATAAATCGCTGAAAACGTCAATTTTGCCATGTCTCAAAAAGTAGTCAAAGTAGTCAAACCGGTGGTCATGGTAGTCAAATGGTTTGACTACAATATAGTCAAATTTGACTACCCTGGTATTGTACTCAAACGAGTGGTAGTCATAGTCATAGTCAAACGGAAATTTTGGTATCGTAACAACACTACTATTTACTTGGTGATTTTGGCCAAAACAATTTAATTTTGTTATTTAATTTTAATTTGATCGGAAACACTATCAACTGTACCTTCTATGTTAATATTTCAAGTACCGGACAGAGTAATAGTAATTTCAACAATCTTTCAACGATAATTTTCTCTTTCATTCAAAATAATTCATTCAAATCAATTGAGATTTATGGTTGCAAAAGTAACACATCTGCTGGGTTGTTATTTTAGCATACCCTGTATATCATCAAAATTTGTTAAAATAGAACTGTTATATGCAGACATGGGCTAGCATTTCGGCTGAGGGGGGGTAGAATTTTCAATTCCTGAGGGGGGGCTGAGGGGGGTAGGAGCGCCTGAGGGGCGGCTGAGGGGGTGGTAAGCCAAAAAGTCCGATTTTTGGCTAAAATCAAGGTTTTTTGGCTTATTTTTCATCAAAATACGTTAAAATAAGCTATTCTGAGCTCATTTACACCTAATCCAGGCATATATTTATCATAATTTTCTATACAAAAATCTTCCAAAAAATTCCTGAGGGGGGGTAGCGGCCGGCTGAGGGGGGGTAGGTCAGAGCCTGAGGGGGGGCCAACCCCCCGCAGCCCCCCCCCCTTTGCCCATGTCTGGTTATATGCACGTTTTGGCCTGTTCTGTACTGAAACTCATCCAACTAAGATAATTAATTATCTGTTTTTCAATTTTTAACTTGTATGTTGTAATTTGTAACTTGTAACTTGTATGTGTGAATGATGACGATTTAGATAAATTGCAATAGCAGCATGAACTGAACACCCAAGCTGTTCACTGCGTCTATTTTCAACTTAAAATGAACAGGTATTTAATGAATCAAAATAAGTTAAAATAGAACTGTTACAAACATGAGCATTGATTGCATTACTGTCTCAATTGAAACTGAACAAGCAAACTGAAGCAACTGAACAAAACTGAGTTTTATGAACATAAATGATGAATAAATAAAAGTTCTAAAGTTCTAAAAGTATATTTCATTATAGTAGTGTGCACTGAGACATTAAATATAAATGAAAAAATAATCTGGCCATTTTTTACGTCTATTGAGCGATATTTTTCAATCAATCAAGCAACATGTGTCAAAATGTATAATAAGAATGAAGCTGTGAATAAATTCCGGTCTGAACACTGGACAAACAAAATAGCAAACAGACCAGTCTTGGTATTTGTTTTAATCTTGAAATAAAACCTCTGTGCTTGCCTATTTGCTTGGCGTTTATTTTGAAGGAACTCTATCTTCTAAAGCCAACTAGCATTGGTTCTCAGTTAACATGAGAAGCTGAGAAAAGTAAATACTTGGTTTATGCTGCATAATCGTCTTGTCTTATGACTACTTTAGCTATCAATTCCTCTATAACTCCACATTACTACAATGACATAATTGTTTCTTCTCTCTACTTGTTCGTTGGTGTCCTTTTGCTAATTAGCAATGGTCTTTTATTACCGGCAGCCAAGGCTGCCGGTATAAGATTAGCTTTTCGTTAAGCGTGTAGGATGCAATTGCATCTTAAAGCGTGTGCTCTCGACGCCGTTCGGCTCGCTCGTTGTAAAGCTGCTAGCCTTTAGACACTCCAGCAGGAAGGAGAGTTTACTCAAACAGTTCGTTCTCAGTCATTTCTCTATGAATTCGGCTCAGATTTTCAGGATTTATTAACCAGATAACTAGGTACCTATTGCGAAAGTTTGGCCCGAAAATTCCAAGTCCTGCTGGTTCGGTGGCTCGAAAACTCACAACAGCTTACTTTGAATTGCAACTGAAAGCTGTTTTTTGAAAGAATAGCAAAACAGAAAACTGCTTTTAAAGGAATACTTGAAGAGTTTACAGTCTGACAGAATTGTTTGAAAGACAAAACTGATTCTTAAAGAACTACCTAAAGAGTTACTGTCGGAAACAATTGCTTGAAAGACAAAAAAGCGTTTTGAAAGAATGGTCTGAAACTTTTACTATCAGAAATAATTGCTTAAAAGAGTGTCAGTAATATACAGTGGGGTGCAAAAGTTTAAACGCACCCAGTCAGGTACAAGAAAAAGTGACTTTTCACTTATTTGTTTAAGGTAATTGGCAAGTGTTATACACCGTTGCAAAGCTTGAAATGTTGCGAAGAGGTTGGCGCAGACTGGACTGCAATGCGTTGCTTTATCCTAAAGTTATAGCCAGTCTAAGCCGGACTGTCAGAAAAAGGGTTAGCAAAAGTTTAAACGCACTTTAAAAATCCCACAAAATCCGACTCAGATCTTTCAAATAAAAGTTGTATGGACACCTAAATAGTAAATAATAAATAGCAAGACAAGTTTGACGCTTTGCCATGATTCAGTTAGCCCTGTTGTGTTCTTTGTCCAATTGGCATGCAGAAGATTGAACCTGCTATGGTGCCTTGTATCAACGCGATCTCTAGCACCAGAGCGCCAGTAGCACCTTGACAGATCAAACTTACTAACAATTGGTGTATGTTAGAAAGTTTGGCATGCATGAATTTCAAGCTTTTTAGAAGTTACAAGTCATAAACGTTGGTAAATATGGGCTCAAACCAGATAATTATAGTGAATCTACTAGGCAATGGCCACATCGTTATGGTTTATGAGGTGCATATCTGACTCAGCTGCCTGGTTTTAAGAAAAATAGCATGATCAAAGACAGCAGAAGCCCTAAGAGGCCAGAGAAGCTGAACGCAGTAAAATTGGGACCTTTAGTATCATAGTCCAACATGAGTGAGCCAAGATTCAGTGCACACCAATGGCAGAAGCATTCACTGAAGCAGCCATAGGTCATCTTAAAATCAACAGATGATGGAATTCCATATCCATGGGATCACACAATGCATTTTAGTTAAAAACGCAAGTTTTTGGAGGCAGGGATGATGTCTCCTGGTCAAACTACCCTCACAGTTGCCGTCAGTTGATTATTGTGGATCATTACTGGGTATTCAGTATGCTGGTTATAGTGCTGTTAACGTGCCTAAATGGCATGTTCTGGTATTATTGCATAAGAGAAACAATAGTACATGTAAAAACCGTATGAGTTAACCCATGTTTGTTGGTTTCAGTCGATTACAAACACTGAGAAGACCAGAATACTAAACCTCAGTGTGACAGATGTGGAATAGTAATGATCTGCCAACCTTAATCTGATTAAAAATGTTCTGTTTTCGTGGTTCTGTGATCATAAACACAGTTTATTTAGCCTGATTAGCAGTCTCAGTCTCTTACACATCCATAAGAAGTTTGAGAAAGTTCAAAACCATTCAAATTGTAGACCTTGTACACAGACCAGACCAATTTCACCATGATGACATGTGTTACGATTAATTGGGTTACAGTGCGACTGAAATATTCCAAAGCATCAAAGTTGTCATGTTGTTCATTAATTAGTATTTAGGTAGTCTTACAATCGTTGTTTGAAAGCAGTTTAGTCAGATTTTGTAGAATTTTGAAAGTGCGTTTAAACTTTTGCTAACCCATTTTCTGACAGATTGACTTAGACCGGATATAACTTCACCATAACGCAACCCATTGCAGCGCAGTCTGCACCACCTTTTTGCTATGATCTTAGCTATGTAACGGTGTATTATACTTACCGATTACCTCTAACAAATCAGCGAAAAGTCAGTTTTTCTTGAAGAGGACAAGGTGCGTTTAAACTTTTGCACCCCACTGTAGATACGTATGTACTACGTAATGCAGTGTTGTTGGGGTTTTTAAACGGAAATAGAGAGGAATATGGATATGGTAATATTTTGGTCCATTTATTTAGTACATTTCAAGCTTTCTATTGATATCCTACTGCAGTCCAACACAGGAAAGGACAGTTTTTCGCCATCACTCATGATTTATTATTAATGCCTTTGGGTACCTATGTACCTGCACAAGTTTGGTGTGAAAGTTACAACTCCTACTGTCGGTGTTGTGTGCCGAAAACTAAGAGCTAGGGCCGTCCACCTAAACTGTGATCTTTTAGTAATACCAAGAGTATAGCCTCGAATGAAACTTGTAAAGCGGATCCCCATTTGGCATAACATAGATACAGTACTACTGACTGGGCACCCGTGTACCTCAAGGGCTAAATTTCAAAAAGTGGCTAGTAAATGTGACTTTCCTTTCTGTAGAAATTCCTCAATTTCAGTGCCCTTTGCTATGCTGTCACCAAGAATTGCTTGAAGGAGAAAACTATATACAGTCATCATGTCTCGTTAATCCGGACAAGTTGGGACCAGCCAATTTTGTCCTGATTAGCGAATTTCCGGATTAACGAATCAAAGCTAAAACACTGTTTTTCGGGTCAAAGGCCTAAATGACAACTTTTTGTTAGTTGCATATCGGATTCTGCAGCTGTACCTCCTAATTAAAACCCAAAAACTTATTTCAGCTTATTATAGCTCCTAAAAAGGCAAAAATAATCACATTCTGACTCAACTAAAAGCATTATTCAATTCAAAATTCAGTCCTGCATTGAAAAATTGCGCATGGATTTTGTCCAAATTAACCAAATCCAGATTAACGAATCACTTTACCATACAAATTTCGAAGTTGGGACCCCAAATCTTCTGTCCGGATTAACGAATCCGGATCCGGATAACGAGTCATACAACATGGGGTAAAATTGGGACCTGGCCTATTCGTGTCCGGAAGGCGAAAATCCGGATTAACGAGGTCCGGATTAACGAGACATGACTGTATTAAAAAAATTAAAAAACTGCCTGAACTGTTTACTGTGAGAAAAATTGCTAGAAAGGTAAACTTCGTTTTGAAACCATGGCTTGAACAGTAGTATATCCTAGGGTTGTATGTTTAGCGTGTACACCCCTGCCCCCAGTAGCGGATTAGGTAGAAATAAATTGGGCAAAAATAAGACAAACGAATAAAAATTGTGACCTGTCTATTTTATGCTCAGAATGCGTTTTAAATGTTTTTACTGGCAGCCAAGGCTTATGATTAGTTTTTGTTGGGGCTTAAGTCGGACATGGGTAACGGGCTCTAGGGGGGTTGACCCCCTCAGGCTCTGACAACCCCGCTCAGCCGGCCGCTATACCCCTCAGGAATTTTTTGGAAGAATTTTGTATAGAAAAATATTATAAAAATATGACTCGATTAGGTGTAAGTGAGCTCAGACTAGCTTATTTTAATGAAAAATATGCCAAAAACCTTGATTTTAGCCAAAAATCGGACTTTTAGGCTTACCACCCCCTCAGGCGCTCCTACCCCCTCAGCCCCCCTAAGGAATTGAAAATTCTACGTCCCCTCAGTCGAAATGCTAGCCCATGTCTGGCTTAAGACGCAATTTCTGAGAGGATTCAGGATTGCTCCCCAAATTGGTCTGGGTCACATCACCGATTTTGCTCATTTTACATATATATAAGTATGTGTCAAAAAACTGCGAAGCCCAAAGTATGAGCTCCGGTGCACCCCCCAGAGCGCCAGGGCCCCCCTCCAAAGTAAGGGTGGTCGAGCCAAAAATCCAAAATTCAGGTGTCCGCTTCAGACCAGCGTTATACACTCAACATTTGTGCTAGGTTGACATTCAATACACCAACAGATCCGCAATGACATGCAGATTTCAAAAATGGTATCTAAAATGCGCTTTAATCTCTCCGTACCGCTGTTTTTGACCAAAAATGCGGTCGAACGCCAATTTTTTTGCTTACTGACCGAGACATTGACCCTAACCTTTGCACCTTGGAATGACGGGACAGACGTAGATTTTTTATATTATTTTGCCTACTAAACCCGCAACGTACGCACAAAATTTGGAGAAAATCATCGCGTGCCAACAGGTCGAAATTGGCTCTGGAAGTGTTGGACGAAAAAAATTTTTCGTTAAATGTTGACAAAAATTTATTCTCTGGGTCAATTTTTTATGTTGATGACGATTCTGATAATTGTTTTTGTGAAAAATCGCAATTTCGCCGGAAACACGCCGATTTCTGTTTGTTCAGCAAGAAGGGATGATCTGTTCCTGTACTCGTTATGGGTGCATCACAGCGTGTTTTGCCTCATAACCAAAGTTGTAGAGGAGCCCGAGCTCGGTACTGTGGTGCAAGCTAATCTGCGCAAGGCGCCATGGTAATGCTATTTTGCGCAACGAAAAAAATCTGCTTTTTCTGTAGTTGGGATGGACGCGATTTTTTCAGTGAATTGTAATCTACAGACCTCGGGAATGTCAAAAATGTATTCATTTTGATTCTAGGTAGAACGGTTCCAGAGATATACAGCGTCAAATTTGGCCGAAAATGCTAAAAATGGCCATTCTTGGCGATTTTCAGATGTCTGGGGGCAGGATTGAAATAACTTGGGGCCAACTCAACCGATTTGGCTGAAACTCACGGCTATCGTGCAAAATTTAGTTTTACATTGATTCTGATGCACAAGAGCCCTGAAAAGCCCTGAATTAGAGGCAGTCAGTCACCTAAATTTATCACGTTTTACTAACCGATAGGGCTGAGTTATAAAACAGCCTTGAGCTAACTCAGTCCTTCTTCCCTCGTTATTAAGATCTGCTCTGTAGAGTATTTGTGATACTGTATACTGTGCATTGTCTGGGAAGTTACTTCTTCTTCTTCTTCTTCTTCTTCTTCTTCTTCTTCTTCTTCTTCTTCTTCTTCTTCTTCAAAACTTGACCCTGATACCGTATTCCCGATTTTGCCAAGATGAGGTCATTTCTTCTTTTTCTGCTGGTATATAGTAGTTTAAGCCCACCACTCTTGTTAAAAATGTACTTTTAAGTGTTTTGAATCGATCTCAGGCCTTTCTGAAGCCATACGGGTACTGTTGTATGTGGTCCCGGCACGAAAATAACTTTTTGTCAATTTACATTCTTCCTGCGGCAAGGAAATGCAATATAGAGTAGGCACTAAGGGTTTTCATGGTCAGGGAATACATTTCTGACATAACTATAATCAGACATGGGCTAGCATTTCGGCTGAGGGGGTAGAATTTTCAATTCCTGAGGGGGGGGCTGAGGGGGGTAGGAGCGCCTGATGGTGGGCTGAGGGGGTGGTAAGCCAAAAAGTCCGATTTTTGGCTAAAATCAAGGTTTTTTGGCTTATTTCTCATTAAAATAAGCTGGTCTGAGCTCATTTACACCTAATCCAGGCATATTTTTATAATACTTTTCTATACAAAATTCTTCCAAAAAATTCCTCAGGAAACATCAGCCCACCATCAGGCGCTCCTACCCACCTCAGCCCCCCCTCAGGAATTGAAAATTCTACCCCCTCAGCCGAAATGCTAGCCCATGTCTGATTATAGTTATGTCAGAAATGTATTCCCTGACCATGAAAACCCTTAGTGCCTACTCTATATTGCATTTCCTTGCCGCATGAAGAATGTAAATTGACAAAAAGTTATTTTCGTGCCGGGAGCACATACTACAGTACCCGTATGGCTTCAGAAAGGCCTGAGATCGATTCAAAACACTTAAAAGTACATTTTTAACAAGAGTGGTGGGCTTAAACTACTATATACCAGCAGAAAAAGAAGAAATGACCTCATCTTGGCAAAATCGGGAATACGGTATCAGGGTCAAGTTTTCAGGGCTCTTGTGCATCAGAATCAATGTAAAACTAAATTTTGCACAATAGCCGTGAGTTTCAGCCAAATCGGTTGAGTTGGCCCCGAGTTATTTCAATCCTGCCCCCAGACATCTGAAAATCGCCAAGAATGGCCATTTTTAGCATTTTCGGCCAAATTTGACGCTGTATATCTCTGGAACCGTTCTACCTAGAATCAAAATGAATACATTTTTGACGTTCCCGAGGTCTGTAGATTACAATTCACTGAAAAAATCGCGTCCATCCCAACCAACTACAGAAAAAGCAGATTTTTTTCGTTGCGCAAAATAGCATTACCATGGCGCGTTGCGCAGATTAGCTTGCATCACAGTACCGAGCTCGGGCTCCTCTACAACTTTGGTTATGAGGCAAAACGCGCTGTGATGCACCCATAACGAGTACAGGAACAGATCATCCCTTCTTGCTGAACAAACAGAAATCGGTGTGTTTCCGGCGAAATTGCGATTTTTCACAAAAACAATTATCAGAATCGTCATCAACATAAAAAATTGACCCAGAGAATAAATTTTTGTCAACATTTAACGAAAAATTTTTTTCGTCCAACACTTCCAGAGCCAATTTCGACCCGTTGGCACGCGATGATTTTCTCCAAATTTTGTGCGTACGTTGCGGGTTTAGTAGGCAAAATAATATAAAAAATCTACGTCTGTCCCGTCATTCCAAGGTGCAAAGGTTAGGGTCAATGTCTCGGTCAGTAAGCAAAAAAATTGGCGTTCGACCGCATTTTTGGTCAAAAACAGCGGTACGGAGAGATTAAAGCGCATTTTAGATACCATTTTTGAAATCTGCATGTCATTGCGGATCTGTTGGTATATTGAATGTCAACCTAGCACAAATGTTGAGTGTATAACGCTGGTCTGAAGCGGACACCTGAATTTTGGATTTTTGGCTCGACCACCCTTACTTTGGAGGGGGGCCCTGGCGCTCTGGGGGGTGCACCGGAGCTCATACTTTGGGCTTCGCAGTTTTTTTACACATACTTATATATATGTAAAAATGAGCAAAATCGGTGATGTGACCCAGACCAATTTTGGGAGGCTCCCTTATCAGATCCTGAATCCTCTCAGAAATTGCGTATTAATTGTATGGGCCATGTAGACATATCTTAAACCGTGTGGGCTGGGCGCGGCTGGGCTGGCTCGTTGTAAGCTGCTTATCTTGAGACGCCGCACCTGGAAGGAAACAGGCGACTGGAGTAAACAAGCGTCTCGCCACATTTGCCTTGCACCGGTGCATAGCGTTGGGTTTCGAACTGCGCTCAGCTTTTGCTACTCCTGCTTTCTTTCAATTACGTGTTCCCAGAAATAACTGTCTGCCAGAGAAAACTGCTTTCTGAAAGAACGCTGCACAAAGAGCTTATCAAATAGAAAGAATTACTTCAAAGAGAAAACTACTTCCTGAAAGAGCTACCTAAAGAGTTTACTGTCAGAAAGAATTACTTCAAAGAGAGAACTACCTATTGAAAGAGCTACCTAAAGAGTTTACTGTCAGAAAGAATTACTTCAAAGAGAAAACTACTTATTGAAAGAGCTACCTAAAGAGTTTACTGTCAGAAAAAATTACTTCAAAGAGAAAACTACTTTTTGAAAGAGTTTACTGTCAGAAAGAATTACTTCAAAGAGAAAACTACTTATTGAAAGAGCTACCTAAAGAGTTTACTGTTAGAAAGAATTACTTCAAAGGGAAAACTACTTATTGAAAGAGCTACCTAAAGAGTTTACTGTCAGAAAGAATTACTTCAAAGAGAAAACTGCTTATTGAAAGAGCTACCTAAAGAGTTTACTGTCAGAAAGAATTACTTCAAAGAGAAAACAACGTATTGAAAGAGCTACCTAAAGAGTTACTGTCAAAAAGAATTACTTCGAAGAGAAAACTGCTTATTGAAAGAGCTACCTAAAGAGTTTACTGTCAGAAAGAATTACTTCAAAGAGAAAACTACTTATTGAAAGAGCTACCTAAAGAGTTTACTGTCAGAAAGAATTACTTCAAAGGGAAAACTGCTTTTTGTTAAGACCTATGTACCTAAATTGTTTACACTCAGAATAATTTGCTTGAAACAAATTCCTTTTCAATTCAAGAGCTTGCCCTTAGAGCAGAATTGCTTGAATGAGAAAACTGCTTTGTTGAAAGGTTTTCCTAAGGAGTGTTAGAACTGCTTGAAGGAGAAAACTTCTTTTTTGAAAGGTTTATGTACCTAAAGAGTGCCAAAATTCTTTGGAACCGAGGAACCGATAGCTGCAGATTTGCCTAAAGAGTGCTAGAATTTTTTTGGATTGGAAAGGAAAATTCCTGTTTTTGAAAGATATGCCTAAAGAGTGCCAGAGTTCTTTGGAAGCGAAAGCTGCTTTTGGAAGATTTGCCTAAATAAAGAGTGCTAGAATTCTTTGGAAGAGAAAGCTGCTTTTTGAAAGATTTGCCTAAAACTGGCAGAATTCTTTGGATTGGACGGGAAAATTCCTGTTTTTGAAAGATTTCCCTAAAGAGTGTCAGAATTCTTTGGAAGCGAAAGCTGCTTTTTCAAAGATTTGCCTAAAGAGTGCTAGAATTCTTTGGATTGGAAGGGAAAATTACTGTTTTTGAAAGGTTTGCCTGAAGAATGTAGAATTCTTTGGAAGGGAAGGCTGCATTCTGAAAGATTTGCCTAAAGAGTGCCAGTATTCTTTGGAAGCGAAAGCTGCTTTTTGAAAGATTTGCCTAAAGAGTGCCAGTATTCTTTGGAAGCGAAAGCTGCTTTTTGAAGGATTTGCCTAAAGAGTGCCAGAATTCTTTTGAAGCGAAAGCTGGTTTTTGAAAAATTTGCCTAAAGAGTGTCAGAATTTTTTGTATTGGAAGAAAAATTGCTGCTTTTGAAAGATTTTCCAAAAAAGAATGTCAGAATTCTCTCGAAGGGAAAGCTGCTTTGAAAGACTTGCATAAAGGGTGTCAGAATTCTTTGCATTGGAAGGGGAAATTACTGTTTTTTTAAAGATTTGCCTGAAGAATGTAGAATTCTTTGGAAGGAAAGCTGCTAAGTGTCGCAGAATTGTTTGGACGAAGGGAGAGCTGATTTTGGACAGATTGCCTAAAGAGTGGCAGAATTTATCGGATTGGAAGGGAAAGCTGCTTTTTTATAGATTTGCCTAAAGCGTGTCAGAATTCTTTGGAATGGAAAGGGAAATTGCTGTTTTTGAAAGAATTGCCTAAAGAGTGTGAAAATTCTTTCTAAAGCAAGGCTGATTTTTGACAGATTTGCCTAAAGAGTGCCAGAATTCTTTGAAATGGAAGGCAAAATTGCTGTTTTTGAAAGTTTGCCTAAAGAGTATCAGAAATTCAAGAAAACTGCTTTTTTGAAGGATTTGCCTACAGTGTCAGAAGGGAAAATTACTGTTTTTAAAACATTTTGCTAAAGAGTGTCAGGATTTCTTGAAAAAGAAAACTGCTTGTTATTTGAATGATTTGCGTAAGTGTCAGGAGAATTTCTTAAAAGTAAAACTGCTTTTTTGACAGATTTGCGTTAGAGTGCCATAATTGCTTGATAGAGAGAACTGCTTTAAACAAGGTACACAAAGCGTTTTCTGTCACAACGAATTTGTACAGAACAGTGCAATTTACTCTACTGGAAAGCCTACACCATGCAACGCACAGTACACAGAAGCAAGAGAGCCTCTGAAAGAATTATCTGAAGAGCTTACTATCAGCAAGACTTGTTTGAAAGAGAAAACTGCATCTGAAAGAATTTCACAACCACTTTCTTCAAATAAAAGTTTACTGACGTTTTCCTCTGCTGCCGGTCTAATTTTGTAAAAAATTTCCAAAAAAAATCTGTCCCTGCCTCTAAAACTGAGAGTTTTATACACTGAAGTACAAACTATCTAAAGTTTTATACACTCATTTTGAAGAACCGTCTTGTTTTTGGTGATCATTCGCTATGCAGCGCTGAAGCATAGAAAGGAGTTTATAATCATTGCAGCGTTAGCACTAGCTGATGCTCTGCAATCTGGACTTGGCAATATTTCGGCAGGTATATTTGTTTTCTGCATATAAATCGGGCTCGAATCAATTGTTCACAACACAATATTAACTGAATTTGTCCACTTTAAAAAACTATGTTATCCTGAAACTTATGGAACTTATTTGTTTACCTGAAGAACTCGCTATCCATTTACCCCAATTCATTTATCTGAACTCGCTATTTGTGTACCCAAACTAGTGATGCAACCGGGATCCCGGTATTTCCCGAAGAACCGGGAATTCCCGGTATTTTCGCTCCCGGTTTCCAATCCCGGTTCGCACATTCTTAATACCGGGAAATACCGGGAATACCGGGAAATAGATTTTATAGCAGTATTGACAGTTTTTTGCAGATACTATGTATTTCAGTGACATCTACCGTATATCCAACTTTCTTTTGCCACTACCAGCGGCACGCAAAACTTTGAATAAGATGTCAAATGACTGCTACTTGCTCAATTTGAACGAACAACCATGTTTTGTAGCTTTTCCTTTTGTTCCAAATATTTTTATATTGGTTTATTAGGCCGTAAACTTTGTTTTCTATGCTTCCAACTTTATGAAGGCCTTAAATTGAGCAAAGCCGCTCATTGATTGGCTATTCTTACACAACTCTTTTGCTGCAATTGACATCGAGCTGCCTGGTGCCTGCCAAACCAACTCACTAACCCATTCAACATAAATCTGATCTCACAGTGTCCTGTAGTTTAGCCCGTTATGAGAGTAAATCCTTGAAAAACAGACTAGAAATGGTATCAATGGCTAAACAGGATCCTGAAAACATTTATGCTTTATAATGCTGCATGCGTTTTGATCAATTTCCCGATATTCCCGGTAATCCCGGTATTTCCCGGTATTTTCATTTCCCGGTAATCCCGGTTTTCCCGAATCCCGGTATTCAGCTCCCGGTTGCATCACTAACCCAAACCAAACCCACTATTCATCATTTGTTCAAACTCGCTATTCTTTTCCCCAACTCACTTGTTTTGGTACATGTTCTGAGCACTATAGCCATCCAGTCTTTTCGAAGTGGATTTATAATTGTTTTAGCACTTTACCGACTTCCACAAATTATCCAGAAGACTGAAGCAGATCCAGAAAATCGCTTCTCCTGTTTCCTCACAGTTCACAACATTATCTTGGTATTTTCTCAGCCTTGTTCCGCACTCATGTTATTGACTGTGTCGGTGGATCGATACTTATCAGTTAGATTTCCTATCCAATACTTGGGATTTACTCCAAGATATGCTTTGATCTTCACTGCAACTATCTATGGCACCAGTTTGTTAGAACTTCTAATAATGCTCACTCGAGTTTCCATCTACGGTCATCACTATGAAGTGACCAAGTCCTGTTTCACTGCAGAGGCAGTTCTGCTGCTTGATTACCACATCTATTTTGCACAAAACGCTGCAGCCTCGGGTCTCAGTATTGCACTTTACTGTCTGATCTTGTTCAATATCAAGAGAATAACAAATCAACACATTTCCGACACTAAAAACCCATCCAAGATCGAGTCTCAACTGCTCTGGCAGAAAAGATTGACTAGATCAGTTGGTATAAGTTGTCTTTGTACTCTAATTTTCTATGGGATCCCTACAATAATGATCAATATTTTGAGTTTGTTCCCCGACCTGTATGCACTTTCTGCAGGCTGGCTGTGGATTATCACTGCAGTAAATCCATTGTGCAACCTGATCATCTATACTAGAAAGCAGGAGGATATAAAAATTGGCATCAGAGCTTTGCTGAAATGCAGTGCTATGCCTTCGGAGTTGAGTCAGTGGCACAAGAATTCCAATGCGCAGAGGAAATTGGGACTAGCATCTCAGGAGACCAAATTATCTGCATAAGTTGAGGTTGCTAAGGCTATGTTCACTGCTGATAATGCTAGCTCCGAATCACACTTTCTTGGATCAATTTGCGTATCGAGATTTTATAGTCTATTGCTTGTACTTTCTGATCGGATGTGTGTCTTTAATCTGTAACGGTTTGTTGGTGATGATAATATTATTTCATGAAGCTCTCAGAAAGAGAAAACAATTTATAATTATTGGAAGCTTGGCCTTTGCTGATGCTCTTCAAGCTGGCCTGGCAAATATAGCTGCAGGTAAAAAAAAGTAAATAATGTAAAATTATGACATTCAAGTTTTAAATTGAATTAACTATTAGTTTTGCACTTAAACTGCCTTCCTATTTTAGCATTGCATCGTCTACCGAAAGTGTTTGCGAATGAGCACTACAAACCGGAATACAGATTGTCATGTTTCTTCACAGTTCACAACATAGTTTGGATATTTTCACAGTCCTGTGCTCCGCTGATGATGTTGATAGTATCGCTTGATAGACTTTTAGCAGTCAAAATCCCCTTTCGCTACATGTCCTTTACCGCCTGCTATGCAGTTTTACTCGCAGCCCCTGCCTATCTACTAAGCTTGACAGAATTCTGCATTATGCTCATTCGTGTTTACAGACAGAATCTCTCAGATGCCACACAACTCTGTTTCACAGCTGAAGCAGTCTTGCCTCTCGATTACAATTTCTTCATCACACAAAATACTGTAGCTTCCATGCTTAGTGTGGTTGTTTACGGTATGACAATCTCAAGTATCAGTCAAAGAAATGTTCCGCAGGCCTATCGAGCAAGTGCGCTATGCAATGCCGTGAAGACTGAAATGTTGTGGGAACAAAAATTCACCCGATCAGTCGGTATTACCTGTCTTTGTACTGTAATATTTTATGGAATTCCGGTCACTGCATTGAATGTGTTGAGTGTGTTTCCTGAATTGTACAAACAAGCGGCTGGGTGGGTCTGGCTCCTGATCTGTGTAAACCCTTTATGCAATCTGCTAATTTATCTAAAGAAGCAAGATGATATAAAGAAGGGATTACGGGCCATTATTAGATGCAAAAGAATGCCCCGCTATTTGGATGCCTGGCATGTCAATGAGGCTGCGTTGAAGGCACTTAAAAAGAAACTGCCTAGAAGCAATCAAGTGATTGATATTCGAGTTTCTGAACTGTGATGAATCTTTATCAGTAGAACGAATTTGTGTATTTTCTTTCAACTGATATTATTATGTGTAAATTTCACTGGTGTGTACTGCAAATTGTGCTTCTTTGAACAGTTTCTTCTAAGCAAAAAATTGACTTATTTTTGCTCACTGAAGAACCATTGCAATAATAATTGTGCGGTTTTTAAAAAGTTATTATATATAATCATACTCCTTTAGCAGCCAGTATTGTCTGTGTTTTATTTAAGCCCTGCAATTTTCTGCCTCATATTAATTACTTCAGAATCGCTAACTTCACCAAAACTGTGATGGAAGCATTGACGTCTTCTGAACATTCTGTCCAGTATCCAGAATTGATAGCCTATTTTCTATACCTTCTAGAGGGATTTGTGTCAGTAGCAAGCAATGGACTTCTGTTGCTCATAATTTTGAGATATTGTGCACTTCGTAGAAGAAAGGAATTTATAGTCATTGCAGCATCTGCTTTAGCTGATGGCTTGCAAACTGGAGTTGAAAATATTTCAGCTGGTATGTGCATAGACACGACACGACACTCTAAAATCTCACGGTCTCTAAAGTAATTTTCATTTTTTTTCCAGTTTTCAGCTGTGTACCGAATCCCGTTGGAGCTGCAAAACAAACAGATTGAAAGTACCTTTCGATTATCCTGTTTCCTCACAGTTCACAACTTTATTTGGGCTTTCTGTCAGCCTTGCGCTGCCCTTATGATGTTTGCTGTGTCTTTCGACCGATTTTTGGCTGTCCGATTTCCAATAAAATATTTGGGACTCACCTATCAGTATGCAGTGATACTGGTTGGCTCTATTTATGGTCTCAGTATGCTTGAGCTTTTGCTTATGTTTGCGAGAGTTTCAACAGAAATTCAAGAACAGAGCAATGTCACAAAGGTGTGTCTGACTGCCGAGGCAGTTTTACCCATCGATTACAGTTTATTTCTGGCCCAAAATGTCATTGTCTCAGTGGTTAGTATTGTACTGTACTGCCTTGTAATGCTGCGAATCAAAAGCATGACGCATCAAAGAATTTTGAACTCTACAAATCGTGCCAGAATCAAATCTGCTCTGATTTGGCAGAAACGCTTGACTATATCAGTTGGTCTCAGCTGCTTGAGTACTTTAATCTTCTACGCAATTCCCATTATCTCGCTGAATATTCTCAGTTTCTATCCACAAGTTTTGACTCAGTCGGCCGGTTGGATTTGGCTTTTAACCGCCGTCAATCCTCTATGCAACCTGATAATTTTTACGATGAAGCAGGAAAATATCAGAGCCGGTTTGGAGGGTTTGATCAGGTGCAAAGACAGGCCCACTGACTTGACTGCATGGCAAACTAATAACATTTCAAGTTCACCAAAGAAAATTGACAGATCCAAGTGATCCACTCTGTGACCCAAGGGAGACAATTCTATGTCCACCTATAAATCCTGATGGATCCAATTATTGATACGTCTAGTGCGTGCTTGCAACCCTGTTGCGCACCTGTTTACTTACGATGTCTGTGAACAATACAAACGCGGTTTCATACCGAGACGTAACAGTGTATTCTTTATATTTTGTGGAGGGCTCTATACTACTGCTCAGTAATGGACTGTTATTTGCTGTAATAGTGCGGCATGAAGCATTGCGTCACAGAAAAGAATTTATCATTATTGGAGGATTGGCCTTTGCTGATGCAATTCAAACTGGAGTTGGAAACATGGCTGGAGGTAAAGTGCTTGACTAGCCTCGTGAAATACACAGATGACCAATAATCATCATCATCATCATCATCATCATCATCATCATCATCATCATCATCATCATCATCATCATCATCATCATCATCGTCGTCGTCGTCGTTGTCGTTGTCATCATCATCGTCGTCGTCGTCATCGTCATCATCATCATCGTCATCGTCTGTCACCGTCGTTGTCATCATCATCATCGTCATCATTGTCGTTGTCGTCGTCGTCATCATCATCATCATCATCATCATCATCATCATCATCATCATCATCATCATCATCATCATCATCATCTCTCATTTTTCAGGCATCTACCGCATCCCTTTGCTTCTGCAAAACAAGCATACCGAGCCTCTGGACCGCTTCTCCTGTCTCCTGACAGTGCAGAACATTTGCTGGATCTTTTCCCAGACCTGTTCCGCTCTCATGATGTTAGCTGTCTCAGTCGACAGATTGCTAGCAGTCAGGTTTCCTCTCACCTACTTAGGCTTCACTGAGCGCTATGCGCTGGCTGTCACCAGTGGAATATATGCCATTAGTTTGGCCGAACTGGGGATAATGATGTTCAGGGTGTCCCAGCGGAATCTAACAGATGTGACTAGGATCTGCTATGCCTCTCAGGCAGTGCTACCCATAGACTACAATTCCTACTTCACCCAGAACACTGTAGCGTCTATGTTGAGTGTCATAGTCTACTGTGTGATAGTGATTCACGTCCGTCAAACGGTCACCCGTCACATTCAGAACTCCTCTAACTCGAAAACGGTCCAGGCGGAACTGGAATGGCAGAGAAAATTGACCCTATCAGTAGGTATAACTTGCCTCTGCACCCTACTTTTCTATGGAATCCCCACTATAGCTATAAACATTCTGAGTTTGTTCCCTCAGTTGTACGCCATGTTTATTGGGTGGGTGTGGTTGGTGACCTGCCTGAACCCTTTCTTCAACCTGCTGGTCTATGTGATCAAGCAGGACGATATCAGGAAAGGTCTGAAGGCTTTGCTGAAATGCAAGAAAATGCCGGCCCATCTGCCCGCCTGGCAAATCAACTCTACAGCACAGCAGACTATCAGGAAAATTCCACCTAAGGCTAAACAAGCGGATGACATTGAATTGGCCAGTGTGTAAACATCCTCCTAGATTTACTGGCTCATCAGTGTTCAGTATGTGTCTATAAAATGTATGATCTTGCTTTGTTTGTAATGTTTGATGTCTACAACTCCTATCATTTCATGCGTAAATGCTAACCCATGTCTGTTTAGCCGTATCTGACATCATAGCAGACATCAAAGCTGCACATGACTTGAGCTGATCAATCCAATCAGTCCCAGATAGCTCACAGCTCTAGAGACACAATTAGACACCAGATCTATTTTTATTGGCAGTTCTAGTGCACGTTTCAGCATGTCAAACACTTCCGAACCGGTTGCTTACCGCGATTTGTTTGTGTTGTCACTCTACTTTGTAGAGGGCTGCATACTGTTAGCTAGCAATGGACTGCTCCTGGCTATCATTCTTAAACACGAAGCTCTAAGAGTGAGAAAACAATTCATCCTGATAGGTGGTCTAGCTTTGGCCGATGCTCTACAAGCTGGCCTGGGAAACGTTGCTGCAGGTTAGTTAGTGCAAGTAATTAAATAGTAGATATTCTTTGTAAAAACACATTACTTTCTTAAGCATTTTACCGAATTCCTTTGGTACTGGAGCATAAACACCGAGATCCTCAGCACCGATTAACGTGCCTCCTAACCTTACACAACCTAGTATGGATCTTTTCTCAATCTTGCTCTCCGCTTATGATGTTAGCTGTTTCGGTGGATCGTTATCTAGCAGTCCGAATACCTTTGTACTATCTGAAACTTGACAGAACCTACGCTCTGCTCATAACTGGCACTATATACAGTTACTGTCTAACAGAAGTGGCCATTGTGGCTCAGCGTGTGTACCAAGAAAACACATTCGACGCTCTCAAAATGTGTTTCACCTCGCACGCAATGTTATCATTTGACTATCGACTACACTTTGCTCGAAATACACTACTGGCCATTTTGAGCATCATCGCCTATATATTTATCATCGGCAGAGTGGAGCAAATGACAGTGCATGGAAATAATAATAATAATAATGGCTCCAGTACCATGGCTGAGTTGGCTTGGGAGAAACGTCTCACACGCTCAGTGGGGCTTAGTTGTCTGTGTACCTTCATTTTCTATGCTGTTCCTACAGCTCTGATCAATCTTTTGAGTTACTTTCCTCTGCTGTATGCTGAGTTAGTTGGTTTTGTCTGGATTGTCACCTGTATCAACCCCCTATGTAATCTGGCGATTTATGTCAAGAAACAGGAGGACATTCAGAAAGGTCTGATGGCCTTGATTGCGTGCAAGAAAATGCCGGCTGATTTGAATGCCTGGCATGCGAATCGGAGAGCGCTGAGAAGTCTGAAACAACCGACTAGACAGTATCAGGTTGCTCCTGCAGACATTGAACTGTAGTGGACTGCTTGTTATGGAAATCCTAACTCTGTGCACTTACATATACAATACAATGTATGTATGTCATGTCCTTATATATCGTTTGTCATATCTTTATAGTGAATTATTAAGTTTACATAAATATCTGTTGCTATTACATAAATTCCGGGCCACTCCGTGAAAAGAGACACCCCGCGCAAGCGCTCTAATTTAGACACCTTTAGTAAAGAATTTTTTCGTTTCTTATTTTTGACAGGTTTTTTCTTGCTACCTCAACCAAAAAAGGTGTACCGACCTACGCTTCATGTCATAGAATCTACACTTCCTTTCCTATACAAATGCGTCTTTTTCGAAATGCATAGTAATCAAAATCTAGACTGTTATGTGCATTTTGTGCTCGGTCTTTTGGGTACATACATAAACTAGGTATAAGCCTGAATCCAAGCAATTACCATGCATGCACACAGTGCTTTGAAAACGTCAACATGTATATTTACGCAGTATGTACTGTATGGTAAAGTGTCTTAATAAACTCTGTGTTAATGAAAATTAAGCAACAACAAAGAGCTAACTACACACATTGATAAAGGTGGTATCAGTTGTTTAACTTCATGGCAGCTTTTTGACCAATCTGGCAAATTATATGAACGTTGTTCTGAACTAAAATTTCCGTTTTATTTTCGCTAAATTTTTGGACCATACTGTAAAATAAAATGTAACAACCGCATTTTTGGTTCGCTCAAACTATTTCAAGTGCGGATTAGAGGCTTGTCGACATCTGCTATCTGCTAAAAATTCTGAGATTACAAGTTATAAGTAATAGAAGTTATCCTAATTGGTGCGCAGTTATACGAGCATGCACAGTAAGTCCCAGATGTCATCACTAAACTTTTCCCGAGGGTCCCAATTACAGATCAAACTCTACGAACCTCCTACTTTAGAAGCTTCACAGCAACATGTCAAACTCGTCCCAGCCGGTTGCCTACCGCGACTTAGCCTTTCTATCAATGTATTTCGCAGAAGGCTTAGTTCTGCTGGCTAGCAATGGGCTGTTGTTTGCCATAATCGTTTACCATGAAGCTTTAAGACAGCGAAAACAGTTCATCTTAATAGGAGCGCTAGCCTTCGCCGACGCTCTCCAGGCTGGAGCTGCCAACATAGCTGCAGGTCAGTGCAAATACATACAATATGGGCCAAAAAATGTCCACCCTATTTTCTAACGTTACTCAAGCGATCCGTTCTCGGTCTTTTCTTTATCGATTTGGTTCAAATTTTCAGAATTAAGAGCCGCTTTTTATAAAAACCATGCGGCTCCCCTTATAAGGGCGGAACATGAAAGTTTTTGACCTACACTTTTTATGTGATGAATCGATAGGTCTTTAGTAGAAAACACCACCCCTGCGGTATTTTTGCTCTCCGATACCTCTTGCGGTATTTATGGCCAAAAACGTGATTTTGGACATTTTCCACTCCTGGAATAGCGTACTTGAACCGATTTAGCTCATATTTTCAGCATAGATTATGCTTACCATACTAATTATGCGTGCCAAGTTTGGGGCCGATCGGTTCACCCTGTCATGAATAGCATCGATTTTAAGTGAAGTTTTGAAAAATCGAAAATATTTTTTTCCGCTAAATTCAGGATTTTGCCCATACTTCTAGGGTAGATAGAACTCGTCGCCCTCTACACGTTGGTGTTTTCACTTTTTTTTGGCTCGGCCCCGTTTTTGAGTTATTCATGTTTTAATTTTCGAAAAAAATTTGCGGTATCTTTATAGAATCATGCACAGTTCTGATACCCCTGAAGCTAGAGCGGCGTTTAGCAGTGCGTTACACGCAGCATTTCGTGAGCTATCCAGCCATATAAGCGAAATCGATGTACGACCTCATACACCAGAATGACGGCGAGCCAAAGTTTCGGTCGAAAATGACCCAATTTCGGACAAGGTTTCTTTACATGTTTTGACGTCTACCGCCGGGTTGGTGCGCCAAATCGCATAGATTCGGGCATCAAACGATAGCTGAGATTCTCACGATTCCGAAAATGGTCTCATTGTTGCGTTTTATAGCCATTTGATGCTAGTTAAGCCCCAGTAATTGTCTGCTGTTCGGTAACCGTAAGCCATACCACTAGGAAAACAGGTAAAATCGGTGAACTAAAGTGGCATTTCGATAAAAACTTACTTGCATACGAATTCGCTCAGATGCACAGATTCGCTCTCGTTTTTCGCCCCAGCAAGAACGTCTCATCATTTTGTCCAGACAAGAGACACGGAGAGCATGAGCAGAAGAAGAGTTATTATGCCCTGAGTCTAAGTGAACTGAAGCTTCATAAAGCATGCAACAATCAGTGGCTTCCAATAGGGCAGGGGCTGTGCAAACTTCATTATCAGGAACTCAGGCAGTCAAAAACCATTTTTGAGACCGAGGAACCTGCTCCGATCCGATCCGATGTGCGGGGGGGCCTTTACGGCCCTACGCTCAGACCTTGCGATCCATTGCGCAACCCCCGTAGTTTCGTCATCTCGGACGTTTCCCTTCTATCACTGCCAGCCACTCTAGCCATGCTGTTGGACGCCAGTTACTAAGAAAGTCCCTGGCGTGTTGACGTCATGGTGCTGACAGCTCCCAACGGCCGTCCCGGCCATACGCAAACCGGTATCAGCCTTATTGCTGGTCTCTCAGACAGCTCCTGACGTCATTGTTCTTTCTCCAAGTTGGCATGCTGTAGGAGCGGCTTTGGTGCTGTGGCAGATCCAGTTGGTTCCCATTTTATCTACTCGCTGTAACCAGCTTTCGGTGGCCTGGGTGGAGCATTGTGCCGACGACCAACTCTTTGCAGCAAGAAACTTGCCGCACCGAGAGGATGAACCACTACAACCGCTAGGGATGCAGGGGCCGCTGTGACCTGCTCTTGAAGTAGCAGAAGACAAGGAAGAACAATTTACCTGTTTTCCTAGTGGTATGGCTTATGGTTACCGAACAGCAGACAATTACCGGGGCTTAACTAGCATACATGTAACAGCTCCGGGCCGACCTGGGGGGAGGGGGGTAGGGGGGGGTTTCCTCAGGTGGGGGGTCGAGGGGGGGTTTCGCCCAGGTGGGGGGTCCCAAATTTCAAAAAGCTCCAAAACGCCTAGAAATGCGTTTTTAGCACGTTTTTTTTCAGTAAGGACGCTAAAAATCGCTATTTTAAGCTGCCAAATAGCGTTTTAAAGCTAAAAACAAGCAAAAAATGACAAAAAGAGCTTCCAAAAACACCGATTTTTCTTAAATATCAGCAGTGGAAACGCCAAATTCGGTTTCCAAAGGCTTTTCAAGTGAATTTTAGGCTAAAAATTAGTGATTTCTGACCAAGTTTGTTAATACTGGAGCCACCACTAGTACTTGTATTTTTTGGTCGGGGGGTCCCTTAACCTGTCTCGGGGGGGGGGGGGGTGAGGGGGGGTTGGCCTTTCCAGCAGGGGGGTAACCCCCCAACCCCCCTAGTATATGTATGTTAACTAGCATCAAATGGCTATAAAACCCAACATTGAGACCATTTTCGGAATCGTGAGAATCTCAGCTATCGTTTGATGCCCGAATCTATGCGATTTAACACACCAACCCGGCGGTAGACGTCAAAACATGTAAAGAAACCTTGTCCGAAATTGGGTCATTTTCGACCGAAATTTTGGCTCGCCGTCATTCTGGTGTATGAGGTCGTACATCGATTTCGCTAATATGGCTGGATAGCTCACGAAATTCTGCGTGTAACGCACTACGAAACGCCGCTCTAGCTTCAGGGGTATCAGAACTGTGCATGATTCTATAAAGATACCGCAAATTTTTTTCGAAAATTAAAACATGAATAACTCAAAAACGGGGCCGAGCCAAAAAAAAGTGAAAACACCAACGTGTAGAGGGCGACGAGTTCTATCTACCCTAGAAGTATGGGCAAAATCCTGGATTTAGCGGAAAAAAATATTTTCGATTTTTAAAACTTCACTTAAAATCGATGCTATTCATGACAGGGTGAACCGATCGGCCCCAAACTTGGCACGCATAATTAGTATGGTAAGCATAATCTATGCTGAAAATATGAGCTAAATCGGTTCAAGTACGCTATTCCAGGAGTGGAAAATGTCCAAAATCACGTTTTTGGCCATAAATACCGCAAGAGGTATCGGAGAGCAAAAATACCGCAGGGGTGGTGTTTTCTACTAAAGACCTATCGATTCATCACATAAAAAGTGTAGGTCAAAAACTTTCATGTTCCGCCCTTATAAGGGGAGCCGCATGGTTTTTATAAAAAGCGGCTCTTAATTCTGAAAATTTGAACCAAATCGATAAAGAAAAGACCGAGAACGGATCGCTTGAGTAACGTTAGAAAATAGGGTGGACATTTTTTGGCCCATATTGTATGTATTTGCACTGACCTGCAGCTATGTTGGCAGCTCCAGCCTGGAGAGCGTCGGCGAAGGCTAGCGCTCCTATTAAGATGAACTGTTTTCGCTGTCTTATAAATGGTTTTTATAAAAAACGGCTCTTAATTAACAAGATAACTGGGTAGATATTGTGCAAGTTTGGTGCCAAAATATTCTGACTCGTTCTGGTTTTAAGACCCGAAAACTAAGAATTTGGGTAGTTTTCGGCAATTCAAAGAGTGCGAGTCTGAAACTTGCAGCAATGGATTTGTCATTGGGCACAACATAGTGACTGGGCAGCCCTGTAGCTCGAAGGGCACTAAAATTGCTTGAATTAACCAGTTGTGAAGTTAATAAATCCTAAAAATTTCAGCCAAATCGATCAAGAACTGACCGAGAACGAATCGTTTGAGTAAAGTTCGAAAATGGGGGTGGATATTTTTTGGCCCATACTGTACTTTCTAGCCATTTACCGGATTCCTTTGGTGCTGGAGCATAAACAACAAGAGTCGCAGTACAGATTGACCTGCCTGCTAACACTGCACAACCTGGTCTGGTTGTTTTCTCGAACTTGCGCTCCGTTCATGATGTTAGCAGTATCACTGGACCGGTACCTAGCAGTCAGAATACCCTTCACCTATCTGAAATTTACTAGAACCTATGCTCTGCTGGTGACTGGCACAGTGTACAGCTACTCTCTGGCTGAAATGGCTATTGTGTCCGTGCGTGTGTACCAGCAGAATCCTATGAATGTGACAAAAATCTGCTTCTCAGCAGAAGCAATCTTGTCGTTCGATTACCGCCTACACTACGCTCAAAACACGCTATTGGCGATGCTGAGCATTCTGGTCTACTTGTTTGTTATTAGAAGAGTGGAAAAAATGGCGGTACAACGAAATAAGACAGTTCAGGCGCAGCTGGCTTGGGAGAAACGGCTAACCCGGTCAGTGGGCTTGAGTTGTCTCTGTACCTTTATCTTTTACGCTGTACCGATGATAGTGTTCACAATGCTTAGCTACATCCCCGATCTCTACGCCAAGATGGCTGGATTCGTCTGGGTAATTATCTGTCTGAATCCGCTCTGCAACCTGTTGATTTACGTGAAGAAACAGGAGGATATACGGAAAGGACTGATGGCTATGGTTGCGTTCAAGAAAATGCCTCCCGATTTGGAAGCCTGGCATGCCAATCAGCAGGCGGAGAAAAATCGTAGAAAGCAAAACGAAAAGCAGCAAGCGGCGCCGGCTGAAGCTCAACTGTAACTGATTACTTTCTAAGAAAATTCTATCTCTATCTGCTCTGCATACTCTCTTAATTAAGGTTATGCACACCGCACACCAACACACACTGCAAAATCCTTGGTACGTCACTGTTCACGTGTGTCTCTGCGATTGCTACTAAACATTATACTTTTTATTTCATTATACTTTTATGTAGTATCAAAGAGCGTAAAGTTGTCCCGGAAGACAAAACTGAATTAAAGAATATATTGAAGAATTTGGTAGTTTTGTGTGAGTGTTTGTACTATCGTGCTACCGAGTAGTTGTGTGTGAGTGCGTTCGAGTGCGTGTGTTGTGTTGTATCCAAGAACTACTAGTAAAGACTCTCAACTCCGTTTCAATATCTACGCTGTGCTGAAATAAAATTTCCGTTTTATTTTCGCTAAATTTTTGGACCATACTGTAAAATAACCTGTAACAACCGCGTTTTTGGTTCGCTGAAACTATTCCAAGTGCGGATTAGACGCTTGTCGTCACTGCTATCCGCTAAATTCTGAGAATACAAGTTAAAAGTAACAGAAGTCATCCTAGATGGTCCGTAGTTATACGTGCATATATGTCCCAGATGTCATCACTAAGTACAAGATATCACTTTTCCCTAGGGTCCAAATTACGGATCAAACTCTACGTACATAGGTAGCTTCATTCAAGTTTATAAGCTTTACAGCAACATGTCAAACTTTTCTCAGCCGGTTGCCTACCGTGATTTGTTCATCCTGACGTTGTATTTCGCTGAGGGTTCAATCCTGTTAGCTAGCAATGGACTGTTGTTTGCCATAATCGTTTACCATGAAGCTCTCAGAGAGAGAAAACAATTCATCCTAATTGGTGGTCTAGCTTTCGCCGATGCGCTACAAGCTGGACTGGGCAATATAGCTGCAGGTTAGCGTATATTCCAAGTATGGTAAAAGTTCTAATAGTGCAATGGCCCACACTCCAATATTATTGGGCACTTCTGAGATTCACGATTCATGCTGTTTATACAGGATGTGTCAAAATACAGGTCAAACAGATTTGAATGAAAGGCAAGTAAATAATTGAAAGATTGGTGGAATTACTGACTGCACCCACACTCAATTAATTCACAAAAGTCTCATTAGCCCTCAGCAGTAGGAGTCTATTTTGTTGGGAAAATCAACGGAATCGCTCTTGTTCATTGCCAAAATCACTGATTTGAATTTGAAAGCAAATATCTCAGGAACCAAACGGAGTACCTTAGAAAAATTTCACAAATCCACCAAGAATTTATTTAAAGTTTCATTCAGAAAAATGTCATTCAAATTAGTTGAGATTTGCGGTTGCTACGGTAAAAATCTGCAGGGTTGTTTGCTGGCACACCCTGTAGTTACAAATTTATTTGCAGTATTCATAACAGTATTCTTTGCCTAGCAATTTACCGAATTCCTTTGGTACTGGAGCATCAACACCAGCAGCCGGAGAACCGGTTAACCTGCCTACTGACCTTGCATAACCTAGTTTGGCTCTATTCTCGAGCTTGTGCTCCCTTTATGCTGTTAGCTGTATCTGTGGACCGTTATCTAGCAGTCAAAATACCATTCACCTATCTGAAACTTACCAAAACCTACGCTCTGCTCATAACTGGGGCAGTATATATTTACTGTCTCTTTGAAATGGCTGCTAAGTCCTGGCGCGTGTACCAAGCCAACGCTACCCTGGACGTTACTAGAATGTGCTTCTCCTCAGAGGCGAGTTTACCCTTCGATTATCGACTACACTTCGGTCGAGAAACCGCAATGGCCATGTTGAGCATTGTTGTGTATCTGTTTGTTATAAGAAGAGTGGGAAAAATGACAGTCGACCGAAATAAGACAATTCAAGCACAGCTTGCCTGGGAGAAACGGTTAACTCGTTCAGTGGGCCTGAGTTGTCACTGCACTTTTATTTTCTATGCTGTCCCCACAGGGCTAATCAACGTCCTCAGTTACTTTCCCGAGCTCTATGTCAAGTTGGTTGGCTTCACATGGACAATCATCTGCCTGAACCCTCTCTGCAACCTGCTAATTTACGTGAAGAAGCAAGAGGATATACGGAAAGGACTGATGGCTATGGTTGCGTGCAAGAAAATGCCTCCCGATTTGGAAGCCTGGCATGCCAATCAGCAGGCGGAGAAAAATCGTAGAAAGCAGCACAGAAAGCAGCAAGTGGCGCCCGCTGAAGCTCAACTGTAACTGATCACTTTCTAAGAAAATTCTGCTCTACCCCCTCAAAAAGACAGTTTTAGGTAGGTAGGTTCATCTAAATAAAGGGATTGTCCGACTATAATGCCCTACTCTATCAGAACCATAACACACGAGATACACACGCATTTCACCTGTAAGAAAACAAAAACGAAAACAACAGATTACAGGGAAGCTTTGGTCTTAGCTCTCCGAATACAGAGTGTGCGGTAGTCAACAAACAAATCAGTTTCACCATTTTTTCGTCGATCCCGCAATTCCTTTCTCAAGCCACAAGCCTTCTTTGCTTGGCACGGCGTAAGATCGCAGCCAATGTAGACAGACGCATTGAGGTTTTGAAGACAGTGCCATTCTTTTTCGTTGCATCACAGCCTGCTTTGTCACTTGGTCTTTCAATCCCACCATAACCTTGCGATGCGTGTCCGCTCCAACAGTCGGAGTGTTAAGAGTTTTCGTCAATAGACAGTTCCGAAACGCGATCGTTGACCAGGAAAGTAATGCTGCTTTCTGTGGTCCGAGTGAAAAGTTCGCTAAAAGCGAGGTTCAGGCTGAGCCGTTCACGTTCTCGCATCTCGCGTTCCCAGTCACTGATACACACCAGCTCTGAGTGTGCTTTGTCATAGCAAGTAGACGAGTTCGACACAAGCAAACCGTTTTTGGCTGTTTGCAAGACCGATGTATAGGTTTTCTTCATGCTGGCAGGTGACAGCCTATGCATATCGGCCCTCACCTTTTCAAGTTGGTCAGCAAGGTAAGTCACTTTGTTGCACAGAACCGAATAGTCGTTGTTTGGAGACCAGAAGCTGCAGTCATCGTACATAGCCATCATACTTGTCTTGCGCTATACACCGGTGTTTTTACGTATTTAGGACTCGTTATAAGTTATTTATGTTGTAACTTTTCCAAAAAAATTGCGGCATCTTATAGAATCATGCACCGTTCTCAAGCCCCTTAAGCTAGAGCGACCTGCGATAGTGCATTGGACGTAGAATGTCGCATGCTACCCAGCCAGCCATAAGGATTTTTGAAAAGACCTTCGAATCCTAATTGAAAATAGTGCACATTTTCGAATTCTTGCCTTTGGCTTTCTAATAATGCCAAGAAATTATCAACATTTCTCTAGAACAGTTACTTCATGGCAGGTGCACGTGCGACGACGATCACGTGGGTCCCTGATGCGCTGATCAGTACAAGATATCAGTTTTCTCCAGCGATCCAATTATCAGTTCAGCACCTAACTCTATTCCAGATTTACGTATGAAAGTCGAGCTTGAAATGTCAAACAGCTCTCACCCAATAGCTTATAGCGATTTAGTCTTTCTTTCATTGTACTTCGCCGAAGGGTCAGTTCTATTGACTACCAATGGACTGTTGGTCTCTATAATCGTGTACCATGAAGCTCTCAGACAGAGAAAACAGTTCATCCTAATAGGCGCTCTAGCTTTTGCCGATGCACTGCAAACTGGGTTGGCAAACGTTGCAGCAGGTTAGTGCTAATAGGTTCCTGACCCGTTCGCAAACCATCAGCTCTAAGCCTAAGCAAAGTCAGTTATGGCCAGTAGGTAAATTGGAACCGAACCGGCGCTGCTGTTGCACCTAATGGCAGCAAAGGAAACGGTTTTGTAAGATAGCCTGGTCAGAGCTGAGGGGGCAACCCCTCTCAGGCCCGATCCGGTGGGGAAAATTCCAAACACTAACATAAACCATTGTTCTCTATTTCTTAGCAATTCACCGAATTCCACTGGTGCTGCAAAATATACACCGGGAGCCTGAAGACCGCTTTTCGTGTCTCTTAAAGATATACAATTCTGTCTGGATCTTTTCCCAAACTTGTTCAGCTGTTATGATGTTGGCTGTCTCAGTAGATCGCTACCTAGCAGTGCGAATACCATTGGCCTATCTAAAACTGGACAAAACCTATGCCCTTATCATAACCGGGCTCGCTTATGGCTTCAGCTTCATCGAACTTTGTGTTGTGTCCCTGCATGTGTACCAGAAAAATGGACTCGACGCTACGAAAATATGCTTTACTGCTCAGGCAATGTTACCCTTTGACTATCGTCTACACTACAACCAGAATATCCTACTTTCAATCTTGAGCATAATAGTGTGCTTATTTTTTATCGGCAGAGTGGAAAAAATGGCAGTGCAACGAAATATGGCCGACTCAAGCCAAGTTCAAGCACAATTAGCTTGGGAAAAACGGCTTACAAGGTCAGTGGGTCTTAGTTGCCTCTGCACCTTGATCTTTTACGCTATTCCCACGATTCTGACAAACATACTAAGCTACTTTCCCGAGCTCTACATCAAAATAGTTGGCTTTGTCTGGTTGATTTGCTGCATCAACCCTATGTGCAATCTGGTAATTTATGCGAAGAAACAAGCGGATATTCAGAAAGGATTGATGGCTATGGTGGCGTGCAAGAAAATGCCGCCCGATTTGGATGCCTGGCATGCGAATCAGAGAGCTCAGAAAAGCCTGAAAAAGCAGCCAAGAAAGGGCCAGGTTGCTCCTGAGCAGCCGGAACAGTAGCAACGGATATTGTCTACGTACCTAGGCCATATGGCACCATCACAGTGCCCGATCGCTCTCGCTCTCGCTCTCGCTCTCGCTCTCGCTCTCGCTCTCGCTCTCGCTCTCGCTCTCGCTCTCGCTCTCTCTCTCTCTCTCTCTCTCTCTCTCTCTCTCTCTCTCTCTCTCTCTCTCTCTCTCTCTCTCTCTCTCTCTCTCTCTCTCTCTCTCTCTCTCTCTCTCTCTCTCTCTCTCTCTCTCTCTCTCTCTCTCTCTCTCTCTCTCTCTCTCTCTCTCTCTCTCTCTCTCTCTCTCTCTCATGACGACGCACAAGAATTATCAACTTTATGTCTGAGTTTTCTATTATGCCACCGTTCCTTGGTAATATCAAACACACACTATCTCTAGTTTCCTGCCGAATTGAGCGCTTGGCGCGCCAATTAAGGAACAGAAAAACGATGAGAGAGAGAAAAGTGATGATATGTCAAGTACAGATGAGGAGGTGTAGTTCAAGCCCAACTTGAGTTCAGATCAGATTCTTGATTGGCAGGTGCCACCTGACCTAAATTTCCTTGTTAAATACAGGTTGTCTCAAAAAATGGAAACTTTTCTTTTTGCTGTCATTTCTGCAAACCTGCAAACTGAAATAACCAATTTTCACATCTTTCTTGAATTTCTGAGGTTTGGTCTGCTGCACCAAACTTTAACACAAAAAACGATGACAAAAAAAGAAATTCCGTTTTTTAGACACCCCGTGTGATTTAATATTTAATCTCACTTACTACACAGCTTTCTTTACCTTGTCGGTTGAATAGAAACTTCTTGCACAAGTGGTCCACTATGCCGGCACCGATCGAGTCCCCCATTACATTATTGCAAGTTCTGATTCTGTCACTAAACTCCAAATTGATAAAAGGTGAATATACGTACGTATAAGTGCCAGAACAAGTCTCAAACTTACACGAACCAGTCTGCTGTAATTAGCATAGCTACGTCTGCATTTGTGACCTTAATTGGAGCTAAAATTGGCAGCACCGACACTAGCCCTGCACCCGGGAGACATGAAGAACCCACACTTGACAGGGTTACTGTAAGACTAAAAATAAGTACCACAAATAAAATAACAAATAATCAGGCAGGCAAAACAGAATTACACAATCGTAATTGCCCTCCCGATGCCCAAAGGCATGCTGTGAAGTTGAGCTAAAAAGACAGTAGCCATGGCTTCATACAAAGCAGCACCGTCTATATTGACAACTGCACCAACGGGCAGACAAAACCTGGACACTCTGCTGTCAACGTGATTTTTCTCCTCCAAACAGTGACAGGTGATTGGAAGAGCTGCTGAGCTGTAATATGCAAATTATTGTTTATTTTAATACTCTTTGCTCAAACCTGGACGAATGCCCGAGAACATTGATCCAGGCAGGGAACTGATTTTTGAGAAATTTCCAAGGATTCTTGCGCGTTATTAGTAGATAGAAGAGAGGTAGAATGAGGAAAAAGTGAATCATGAGACCAGCGATTGAGGTAACAACGAACAGACCAAGTGACGACATGTTCTGACCGACCTCCAAGATGTTCCCGGCCACTAGGGACACCACACCGACTGGGATGAACCTGAAACGCATTTTCAACTATTTGCACAATTTTGCACATTTTCCATAATTTGCACATTTTTCATAGTTTGCACATTTTCAACATTATTTTGCGAAAATATGAAAAATTTGCAAAATCATGCAAAATTCGTGCCGCCAACTGGAGCTTGATGCTGCACGATCTCGAGCCAAAATTTTGCAGTAATTGAACAAAAACAGGCAGTAAGTAGAAAAGAACATACCACATAAGACAAGAGACCAGCTCAACTATGACAGCATTCAACTGAATAAAAAAGTTGCAAATTGTCTGGGCGTCCTTAGAAATAGCTGCCGCTGCCAAACCAATCGCAATTGAAAATGCAACAATTCCTGCAATCAGTTGCAACTGACTCAGTCTCTCAGCCAAAAAAATCTATGATTTACCCAGCACATTTGGACTGTCAGAGTATACCAGAACTCGGCTCAGCTCAGAACTGTTGCTCTCATTTACCAACTTAGTTTCCACTTCTCGCAATGTAGCGCCGAATATGTTTTCCGGGATTAGACGCCTGAAGCAGTTTTTCAATCAGAAAACGAAAATTACTAGCTAAAAACCTGATCAGGTCTAAGATCATATCAAGAGTGCTGATAACGTTATCATGATCGCTCGTTGAAGTGTCAACAACATTGGTTTTGAGTAGATTTCCAGGCTGAATTATCATGACTAGAGCCACCGATAACGTAACTGCCAAGCTGGTTGAGCAGACGTAATAGACCAGAGTTAGAGCACCCATTATTCCGCTTGTTTTTGGATCCATCTGAACCAAACCTGAAAACTATGTACTCTAATACTGAAACCTAAAGCATTACTGTACTGTTGTTTTAAATTTCAGACAAAATCTTGAAGAATTATCTGAGTACGGCAAAAAATTGTAAAACTGCTAAATTCTGCTAAATGTGCAAAGTATGCAAAAAGTGTAAAATCTGCAAGTCTTAGCAAAAATATCACAAATCATGGCGAACGGACGCAAGGCAGCCAACAATAAAAATTATGAAAATTCAAAAATATGCAAAACATGCAAAATGTGGAAAGTGTGCAAAATATGAAAAATATGCAAAACCTGCAAATTTTGGTATAAACGGCTCAAATTAGAACTAAAAGGCAATCAATGACCACCGGTTTTGTGTAATTAAATAAATAGTACTTGATATAATCGAAGCGATTATCATCGGAATAATCACGCATTTTAGCATGCGTAGCAACAACTCTCCAGGAAACGAAATCAGCATTATTGCAGTGGCACTGGGTTCTGCCGCTCGGAGGCAGAAACCGATTAGGATTCCAAGCAAAACTGCCAGGACAGTCAAGACCAGCAGGAGATTGTTCTCCGAACATACGGTCTCCGCTTCCTTTGCTTTTTCCCAGCGCCGAGAAAAAAGAAAACACAAGAAAAATATTTTTACTTCTCTCCGCAAACAACCCCCCTCACAGCGCCGCCCCCCCCCCCCCCCTTTCCTTTCCACCTTTTTTTTCCCTTCTCGGGGCATTCTACAAATAAATAAATAAATAAAATTGTCTCCGGATCTTATCCAAGTCTTTATCTGGAAGTTAGCAGTTTAATCGTCTACACAAATGAAAAATTGTGCAGTTAGTAAGTACCTTGCTTGAAGCAGACATCTTTAGTCTAGAAGCAGGACAGAAAATAGAACCTCAGAGCCCACTCAAAGTTGGCGCACTGTTTACTTGCTTTCTTATTTTATCTTCACTCTGTAACCGGATGCAACCTAATCCCACTATCTACGCAATCACCTTTATTTAACTTTTGCCAACCTACCAGTTTTTCCGATTAGGTTGTTAGCTTTGGAACCACTCTATAAATATAGTTATTCAGAATCGTATACGTAAGAATATTTTGATGACGTTTGTTAGTAACGAGTCAGATACTCAATAACGACTCGTTCATACAAGCTTAACCAACAAAATTAACTACTATTTAGTTATTTATTTATTCAGCAAGGACAGGTGAACTATAGTTTCGATTTCCAATCAGAAAATTGGCTATCATTTGAAGAGATTCTCTGGGCTTATCAGTCGGGACCATATGACCGGCGCCCTAAAATGTCGATTTTACTCAACGGAGAATAATTATATGCAGATTTTTTGATAGAAAAACTTCACCTTAACAATAAGAAAATCCAGTCCTTCCTTGTATTCATCCAAGAATCCGGCTAACACACCTTTCCCATAGGTCCACTGCCTTCGGCTGCCAACTTTCTTCAATAATTCAAGCAAATCTGCTAAGTTGCAAAGTTACTGTAAAAGTGGCCTACCTGTAGCCCCAACTTCCTGACGAAATTCTGCCCTCCCAGAACGCTACAAACAGCATCCAAGTCTCCAAAGTACATCAAAACAGGTACTTTCTGTTTTAACAGGTACTGTACATAAGGTAGCATGGTCACTTCTCGTGACAACGACTCATTGTAATGCAAAGCACTAAAGCAAAACAATGGGTCAGGATCGGGTCGGTCGGTCGGTCAGTCGATCGGTCGGTCGGTCCAGTCGGTCGGTCCAGTCGGTCGGTCCAGTCGGTCGGTCCAGTCGGTCGGTCCAGTCGGTCGGTCCAGTCGGTCGGTCCAGTCGGTCGGTCCAGTCGGTCGGTCCAGTCGGTCGGTCCAGTCGGTCGGTCCAGTCGGTCGGTCCAGTCGGTCGGTCCAGTCGGTCGGTCGGTCGGTCGGTCGGTCGGTCGGTCGGTCGGTCGGTCGGGCGGTCGGTCGGTCGGTCGGTCGGTCGGTCGGTCGGTCGGTCGGTCGGTCGGTCGGTCGGTCGGTCGGTCGGTCGGTCGGTCGGTCGGTCGGTCGGTCGGTCGGTCGGTCGGTCGGTCGGTCGGTCGGTCGGTCGGTCGGTCGGTCGGTCGGTCGGTCGGTCGGTCGGTCGGTCTAGGCTGTGATAAAGACATACATGCAACAGGGCATCCGCCGAAAGGTTGGGGGTCTGGCGCCGGCCGGGTGGGTCTGAGCCAAATTTTGGGAGGGATGTTGGACACTAAAAACGCACAAAAATCGAAAAAATCGCAATTTTTCGGCTAAAAGTCCTCTAAAGTCGCTGATTTGGGCTGAAATACAGGTAAAAAGTGCTCCTTTACAGGCGATCTTGGCAATTTTTGTGTCTGAAATTTGCTCAAAAATTACTTGCCAGAAAATGCGGAGAGGGGTGGAAAAATCGTCTCGGGGGATCTGGCCTAAATCAAGTGAGGGACAGACCCCCAGACTCCCCTGTTACATGTATGGATAAAGACTTATTAAAGTAATGCACAGCAATGAGCAAATAAAGCACTTACGGATTATGACAGGCGATCCAGTTGGGCGCATGTTCCACAATGTGTAAGGCACTTCTAACCTCAGTTTGGTTCAGGTACTTTGTAATAAGATCTGTTTGTGAATCCACACCCTCTTGTAACGACCACGAGCGAGAGTGGTGCGAGACCAAATAGGGCATACTAGTTGTGGTGTGGTCTTGATTGCAGCTCTCATACAAATTATATGGATTTATGTTATCAAATTGCATGACGGCAGTCCAGACCTCCTGCAAAAGTCAACCACTACTAATCTGCTGTCACCTCGAGCCTACACAAAGCAGCATAAACTTAAATTGAGTGAACTGTTGCAAATAGAAGATGTCTTTGCATGTAGATAATAGTTGCAGGTAAATTTCCAATCACACTGGCATGTGGAGCGTAGTTTCCACATTAAGCTATAATCACAATCGTTAGCAACCAATCTCAGCTGATGCAAGTAAAGCATAGGTTAATTACGCCGGATCTACAAGTCCATGTACAAAAAAGAATTCAACCATTGTGCTATAGTTGACATAGGGATCAAAATGGCCGTTTCCGATCGCCACAGCCTGCAAAATTTGCATGAAACGTCAATATCCCTTTGGGGATCGATCAAAGTCTAATTGCAGTAGTTTCGTTGCGGGTCGGTTTTTCGGGAATTAGTTCCTCGCACGACGTTGCGTGCGGTTACGTAGGTCCTCCCACGCGCACTACTATCAACGCTTTGTACGTGTTTCCGATGTAGAATACTGTTCCTTCCTTTGAGACAGTTTTCTTTGATTAAGCTTGCAATCATTAGTGAGACTAAAACTCGTATAAAGATTGCTTGTGTTTAAGACAAAAATACCCTGTATTTTCAGAAAAATGAGGATGCTTGAGATGGCCAATGTAGCATTGAAACAATAAACGCGCACACTCCAAAAATAGCGCCCGCACACTACAAGCAATCACGAAAAAATAATACAGGGTGTCTCAAAAAATGATCACATTTCTTTTTACTGCCATTTCCGCAAATATTGACCAAATAGGCTGAAATTTGGACTATAGGTGCCAAAATTCGGGGAACTTTATGTGTTGAAGTTTGGTGCACTAGGCTTGACTCATTCCCGAGAAATTTCAAAAAAAGTGAAATTTGTTAAATCAATAGTGAAAGCCGGTCACCGAAAAAATGATCACATTTCTTTTCACTGCCATTTCCGTAAATTTCGACCAAATAGGCTGAAATTTGGATTATAGGTGCCAAAATTCGGGGAATTTTATGTGTTAAAGTTTGGTGTAGTAGGCTTGACTAATTCTCGAGAAATTTCAAAAAAAGTGAAATTTGGTAATTTCAATAGCAAAAGCCGGTCACCGAAAAAACGTTACATTACATTATCGCCTAAACTCTAACGATAGCGTTGGAGTTCATGCGTCAACTTCTTACACACGAATTACCCTGAACTTCTGCGTTTACACTCCAAATTTCATCCAATTCCGACAAAAATTAGAAAAGACACAGGAAAAGGAAATGTTTACATTTTCCGTGACCGGCTTTCACTATTGAAATTAACAAATTTCTGAAATTAACAAATTTTTGAAATTTCTCGGGAATGAGTCAAGCCTAGTGCACCAAACTTTAACACATAAAATTCCCCGAATTTTGGCACCTATGTTCCCAATTTCAGCCTATTTGGTCAAAATTTGCGGAAATGGCAGTAAAAAGAAATGTGATCATTTTTTTGAGACACCCTGTAGTTTTAGGGTATTTGTTTATTGTCCTATTATATTAAGAGCGAGATCGCCGACAAAAACAACAGAGTCCAGTCTCTTTATCAACCCATCCCGGCAAGTAGTAGATACGTTCTTCCTCGGTATCCATCGTTTCCCGGAATTTTGAAAACCGAACCGCTGGCAAAATTCCGAATCTAGTCTGCGTTCCGCTTTTTTCAGTTTAAACGGTCTGGTGCAATGCAAGGGGATATCCCATTTTCTTCTAAATTTTTTCTACCTTAAACACTGCAGGAAAAGCGACTTTATGATGCAGAATGTAGTTTGAAAGTGTTGCAATGAAGACAGCCGCATAGGATTCTCCCGATAGGAAGAAATTTCTCTGCTTGTACTCTGGGAACTTTGCAAAAAATTGCAACAATGCTTCGTAGTTCAGTCGTCCCGTCTAAAGTAAAAATTCCTTTAAATGACAAATTTCAGAGCACCGGATCTGCGTCACCGATAGATCGTCGAAGTAAGCTTTTGGCTCAGTTGAGTAAGAAAATCCAACGTATGCTGGAGTTTCAAGGTACAAAACATTAGCAACCTGGCAAAGAAAAGAACATCACATTTTTACGCATACAACAATTTGGCACTTAACGCCGTTTATAGGGTACCCCTACCTATGGCCATGGGTGCCGGCAGTGGCGTATCCAGGGGGTGTAGGGTGGGTACACCCCCTTTCCGAAACCCTGGATACGCCACTGGGTGCCGGTACCATATATGGTACCACTACACTACCATACTGTATATGGTACAAAATCTGAACAGAGTGGTACCATACTGGTACCAATGCGAAGGTAGCGGTACCTTATATGGCACCACCGCAGGCCTCGAACTTGGGGTACCATATATGGTACCGGAACCATATATGGTGCGACCAGCCTAGATACAGGCGTTATACATTTTCCGTGCGTATTATACATTTCTGAAATGCAATGCCTCTGTGCCTATACGCTTGCAACAGCAGCAAGTATTGACGAGACGAGGCATTGGCTTAAGAGTCAGTCTCTGATTCGATCGAGTCTTGGTATGTCAAGTTGAAAATCGAACTTTTGCGTAGAGACCTGTGCGTTGGTGTACTAATAGGCATTCATGAGTTATGTTAAACCTGCAAAGGGTTTATGGATTTGACGCTCCATTCCCGAGATACAAGCCGCCAAAAATCGGCCCGCTTAACTATGGGACCAAAATTCTCAACTCGAATTTCTTTCGTACCAATAAGAGTTGGGACCAAAAAATTGGGGATTTTAGGTAACTTTTTGAGTAGTTTAAGAATTTTTGGTCCAAAATTATTTTTGAGTAAAAATTTTTTTTGCGACCACCTTTGGCCGGCCCTAGCTCGTCTGGAACCCCCCTACACAGTTTTTTTTTATTTCAGGATTTTGTAGCGCTATCAATTTGCCAGACTATGGTGTAAAGCATTTTGGGCTGCGACCCGACATTCGTGAGATATTCGCATCCGAATGGCCAAAACAATGCAGAATTTGCTAGTTTTGCAGTACACAAAGCTATGATGCCGGATTACTTTCATTATAATAAGAGTTGGGACAATAAAATTGGGGATTTTAGGTAACTTTTTGAGTAGTTTAAGAATTTTTGGTCCAAAATTATTTTTGAGTAAAAAATATTTTTGCGACCACCTTTGGCCGGCCCTAGCTCGTCTGGAACCCCCCTACACAGTTTTTTTTTATTTCAGGATTTTGTAGCGCTATCAATTTGCCAGACTATGGTGTAAAGCATTTTGGGCTGCGACCCGACATTCGTGAGATATTCGCATCCGAATGGCCAAAACCATGCAGAATTTGCTAGTTTTGCAGTACACAAAGCTATGATGCCGGATTACTTTCATTATAATAAGAGTTGGGACAATAAAATTGGGGATTTTAGGTAACTTTTTGAGTAGTTTAAGAATTTTTGGTCCAAAATTATTTTTGAGTAAAAAATATTTTTGCGACCACCTTTGGCCGGTCCTAGCTCGTCTGGAACCCCCCTACACAGTTTTTTTATTTTAGGATTTTGTAGCGCTATCAATTTGCCAGACTATGGTGTAAAGCATTTTGGGCTGCGACCCGACATTCGTGAGATATTCGCATCCGAATGGCCAAAACCATGCAGAATTTGCTTGTTTTGCAGTACACAAAGCTACGATGCCGGATTACTTTTATTATAATAAGAGTTGGGACTAAAAAATTGGGGATTTTAGGTAACTTTTTGAGTAGTTTAAGAATTTTTGGTCCAAAATTATTTTTGAGTAAAAATTTTTTTTGCGACCACATTTGGCCAGCCCTAGCTCGTCTGGAACCCCCCTACACAGGTTTTTTTATTTCAGAATTTTGTAGCGCTATCAATTTGCCAGACTTTGGTGTAAAGCATTTTGGGCTGAGACCCGACATTCGTGAGATATTCGCCTCCGAATGGCCAAAACCGTGCAGAATTTGCTAGTTTTGCAGTACACAAAGCTACGATGCCGGATTACTTTTATTATAATAAGAGTTGGGACTAAAAAATTGGGGATTTTAGGTAACTTTTTGAGTAGTTTAAGAATTTTTGGTCCAAAATTATTTTTGAGTAAAAATTTTTTTTGCGACCACATTTGGCCAGCCCTAGCTCGTCTAGAACCCCCCTACACAGGTTTTTTTATTTCAGAATTTTGTAGCGCTATCAATTTGCCAGACTTTGGTGTAAAGCATTTTGGGCTGAGACCCGACATTCGTGAGATATTCGCCTCCGAATGGCCAAAACCGTGCAGAATTTGCTAGTTTTGCAGTACACAAAGCTACGGTTTTGGCCATTTGGAGGCGAATATCTCACGAATGTCGGGTCGCAGCCCAAAATGCTTTACAACCAAGTCTGGCAAATTGATAGCGCTACAAAATTCTGAAATAAAAAAACCTGTGTAGGGGGGGTTCCAGACGAGCTAGGGCTGGCCAAATGTGGTCGCAAAAAAAATTTTTACTCAAAAATAATTTTGGACCAAAAATTCTTAAACTACTCAAAAAGTTACCTAAAATCCCCAATTTTTTAGTCCCAACTCTTATTGATACAAAAGAAATTCGAGTTGAGAATTTTGGTCCCATAGTTAAGCGCGCCGATTTTTGGCGGCTTGTATCTCGGGAATGGAGCGTCAAATCCATAAACCCTTTGAAGGTTTAACATAACTCATGAATGCCTCTTAATGCACCAACGCACAGGTCTCTACGCAAAAGTTCGATTTTTAACTTGACATAGGGATAAGGGCGGAGACTCGATCGAATCAGAGACTGACTCTTAAAACCACGGAATCGAAAAAATACAGAACCTTATTCCAAGCATCCAAGTTTTCCACAAGTTTCTCCCCTGTTGAATCCAGCAGAAAGGGTCCATTTTCACAAAGCAGTCCATAGAGTGCCGAACAGCCAGGTCCTCCATTTAACCAAAGCATTAGGGGATCCTTTTGCGGCTGATCCTGTGACTCCACCAACCTAAGTATCTGCGCAGATTTATGTTTCTTTTCTACATTCTTGCTAACCAGTAGTGTAGTCTGTATTTGGAGACATTCAAATAACCGGAGTAGTGGTTGAAGTTAATGTAGAATTGTGCTCCGGGCAACGAAATTACTTTATCAGCAGCTTTCGACTCAGATGACAGTGCAATTAATAAGCAAGAAACAAAGACGTACAAGCTGGTTCGAACATACATACAGAAATCCGTTAGTCTACGAACTAGTCTATAGACATTCAAAAGAAGGCCCGGAACTGAGCGATAAAATTAAATGCCGACTAAACAGCTTTTTGCCACACGGCCGTTCCAATCTAAAACCCAACCAAGCTTTTTTAACAATCATTTCACCTCGCAAAGCTATAGCTCTAGCACATACGTAGATTCATGAGGCTCGCGTCAAAGATTCTAGAAAGCAGAGGGGTCGGAAAAAGGGTCTCGGTTGGTCCCCCCGGCCCCGATTGAGGTTCTTGCCTAACTCGGGTCAGCTGGTGGCAGACACCTTAGTCTGTCTGCAAGAACAAACAATCAATCAGTCAGATTTTAACCGGTATTGATACAGAAAGTGACACCGGGACAAAATAAATTTATAGAATGCGCCAACTAATCAATAAAGCAACAGTAGCATAGCAGAGCATACATGTACTAGGGGGTTAGCACTAGGAAAGGCTACATCCCCCTCAAAATCACTTGAGACAGATTAAGGGACCCCGCGACCCAAAAATACAAGTACCAGTAGTGGCTCCAGTACTAACAAACTGACTCAGAAATCACTAATTTTAGCCTAAAATTCGCTCGAAAAGCTTTGGAAACCGAATTTGGCGTTTCCAGTGCTGACATTTAAGAGAAATCGGGGTTTTTTGGAAACCCATTTTGTCTTTTTTGCCTGTTTTTAGCTCTAAAACGCTATTTGGCAGCTTTAGCGTCCTTACAGAAAAACCGAGCTAAAAACGCATTTCCAGGCGATTTGGAGCTATTTGAAATGTTGGACCCCCCTCTGGGCGAAACCCCCTCGCCCCCCCCCGCACCTGAGGAAAAGCTCTATCCGCCTACCCAAGGTCTTCCCAGAGCTGTTACATTACATGTACGTAGCTGAGCCAAATTTCAGTAAACAGACATATTCTGCAGCGTTAGAAGAGGCAAAAATTAGATTTTTTAAAATTTCAATTAACAAACAATGCTTATCTTTTACTTAGCAAACCGGGTGACTATAGGAAATTATTGTATAATTGGTAGTTGATTAACGCAAAACCGAAGATTTCTATTTGAAGAATTTTTCAGCTACCCAATCTCAATAATAGTTGGCAGTCTAATCAATTGTCTCACGCCTAAAAACCATTTAGAAGTACGTAAATACCATACATGTAACAGGGGGGGTCTGGGGGGGTCTGCCCCCCCACCCGACTTAGGCCAGACCCCCCCATCCAAATTTTTGCAATTTTTTACACTTTCACACACAAAAATTGCCAAAATCGCCTGCAAAACAGCACTTTTTAGCTGTATTTCAGCCCAAATTAGCGATTTTTGGCAATTTTTAGCCAAAAAATTGCGATTTTTCTCGATTTTTGAGCGTTTTTTAGTGCCCACCCCCCTCCCCCAAAATTTTGGCTCAGACCCCCCCCAACCCCCCCCCTCCCCTCATCGACGGATGACCTGTTACATGTATGGTAAATACTGTACGTAAGATCACAATCACATCACAACAAGGACCAGATAAAGCGTCACAATCACCATAGAATGCAGGCTTATCAGCACAGCACTAAATGAACAGAAAATTCTCTAAACACCACTACTACTACTCAAACATGTAACAGGGGGTCTGCTGGGAAATAGGCCAGACCCCTCTAGATGATGTTTCCGACCCCACCCCTCCGATTTTTCATTTTTTTTGAATTGCTGACACTAAAATTGCAATAATCAACAGTAAAACAGCACTTTTAATGCTGTATTTTAGCCTAAATTAGCGATTTTTAGCCCAACCCCTCCTTAGAATTTGGGCTCAGACCCCCAACCCCCATTTCGGCGGATGACCTGTTACATGTGTGCCAAAATACAATACAAACCCCACATCAGAATCTATTAAAGCACATCATAGAGCTAATTACTAACAAGCAGAAACACTAAACCAGAGCGTAGTACGGCTCTAGAAAGTCTCTGAACCTATTTCAATTCTACAGCTTCACTTAAGAGCGGTCAGCTTAACGCTAAGATCCCAGAACTCTTTCGCCAGCTGGTCATTCTTGGCAGCCGAGGTGAGCCAACCGCGAGCGCAGTCCGAGTAATATTGACCGGTCACTTTTTCTACGTCCGGCGACACTGCTAGATAGAGAGTGGTCATCGCTCCTTCATCGGCCGTCTGAAACTACTTCACTTCACCCATACAGTAGACATGAAAAAATTGTCCACCCCAGTTTTCCAACTTTATTCAAACGGTTCGTATTCGGTCTTTTCTTTATCGATTGGGCTCAAATTTTCAGCAACAATTAACAACACCACTGGATAGATAGTGTGCAAGTTTAAGGCCAAAATTCTAACCAGTGCTAGTTTTATGAGCCGAAAAATGGTCTATTGAAATTCTAATTTTTCCGGCAATTCAAAGAGAAACTCAGAAACTTGCAGGAATGATTGGTATTGCCATTGGGCATAAGAAACTGACTGGGCAGCAGCCCCCTAGCTCAAAGGCCACTAAAATTGGGGAACTTCAAAACTTATTAAAATGTTACTTTTCTTCGTAAAATTGGCAAATTGAAGAGTCTGAAGATTTGCGATTTTCCAAAAAACACTGGGGTGAGATTTCTATGATTTGGAACAGCCTTCATATAGCCTGTTCATTTATTTGTCGAACTTCCTACTACAGTCTAAAATCAGGTTCTTTCTTTTGTCGAACTTAATGCAACGATCTATCTTGATTATCAACAGATCCAGTGGTTTGGCTCCAGAAGGTACAAATTCCATCATACATGTAACAGGGGGTCTGGGGGTCTGCCCCCCACCCGACTTAGGCCATACCACCCCCCCCCCCCCCCCGAGACGATTTCACCGACCCCCCCTCCGATTTTTCTGGCAAGTAAATTTTCGAGCAAATTTTTGCAATTTTCTACAATTTCACACGCAAAAATTGCCAAAATCGCCTGCAAAACAGCACTTTTTAGCTGTATTTCAGCCCAAATTAGCGATTTTTGGCAATTTTTAACCAAAAAATTGCGATTTTTTCGATTTTTGAGCGTTTTTTAGTGCCCACCCCCCCTAAAATTTTAGCTCAGACCCCCCCAACCCCCCTCCCCCATCGGCGGATGACCTGTTACAGTACATGTATGAATTCCATAACTATGTTTTTTTAAAATTGCCCAAAGCTGGTGCCCTTTGAGATAGAGATCAGTATGTTACGTCCATATGTCCAATGGTAATACCAATCATTCCTGCAAGTTCAGCTCAAATCCGTCTGTTATAGTAATATCGGCGAGGTACAAAAAAACCGATTTGGCTGGAGGACCTCAGTCTATCTGGTGGGCTCAGAAGAGCTCAACCATGCAAGCTTGGTTACCTTAAAAAAGAACGGCCTGACCAGTGAAGTAAAGGTGTGCATAGGACCTTGGCCGGTGCGAAGTAACTCAGTCCTAACAGCTCCAGGGTGTAGACAATTAACAGTTACATCTAAAAGTCCCATTTCAGTCATATTTACTGCCATTTCACCATAGTGCACACATGTAATGTACCGGGCGGGTTGGGAGCAGTCAACGGCAAAGAAGGCAGAGGGGTTGACCCCCTCGAGCACCCGGCTCTAATCAGGAATTTTTTGGACGAATTTTGTACAGAAAAAGTAAAGCTAGGTTATGTCTAAATGAGCTGAGAATAGGCTTATTTTAAGCCACTTGAGGACAGATCCGAAAATAGTACTAGTGGCAGGTCCAGTACTAACAGGGCTCAGAAATACAGTGTGTCTCATGTATGTATCAGCGATTTCGTCTGTCAGTCAATTTGGCTGAAATTTTATCACATCATGCACGAATGCTCAGAGATTTTACTCTCAAAGTTTTGACCAAGTCTACCACTTCAACCTCTAGTTATGCACTTCGGCGTGACCGCAGTCACAGTGAACCTGTGGAACTGCACAAGCAGTGGTTGAAATGACAGACTTGGTCAACACTTTGAGAATAAAAATTCAGAGCATTCATGCATGATGTGTCAAAATTTCAGCGAAAATGACCGATAAACACCAAATTACAGCGGATACATACATGGGACTGAAATTAATTTGTCACTTAAACGGCCTTTGTTGGTAACCGAATTCGACGTTTGCGCTGCTGATATTTTAGACGTCCTTGTTGGCATTTCTCAGCTTCCACGCGTTTTGGAGCTTTGGACCCCCTCACTGGGGAAACCAGACAAGCAAACCCCCTCCGGCGGCCGGCTGGGACTGTTGTACATGTACGCAGTTAAGACGGCAGCTCACTTGTGCCCTCGAGTTTGCGAGCCAATTCTCGTGTGAAGAGAATGTTGGCCAATTTGCTGTTGGCATAGGCCACCTGAGGATCGTATCCGCTCTCCAAGTTATAATTGTTTATGTCGAATTTGGCAAACCAGTGCGCCAGCGACGAAACATTGACGATTCGTCCCTGTGGACTCTGTTTTATGCGCTCTGAAAATAATACCTGGCCTTTCTGCATTATTTACAAGCTGCCAGCTCAACAAGGTGGCTGGTTTAAAGTGGTAAGGCCGGTTTTTTGGACACACTGTCCTGTCTATTGTGATTTTGTAAACTAGTAGGTTATATGCTGCACGACAGGCACCAATAAGCATACATGTAACAGGGGGGGTCTGGGGGGGTCTGCCCCCCCCCCGACATAGGCCAGACCCCCCCCGGATGGGGGGGACCCCCCCCCCGAGACGATTTCATCGACCCCCCCTCCGATTTTTCTGGCAAGTAAATTTTCGAGCAAATTTTTGCAAATTTTTACACTTTCACACACAAAAATTGCCAAAATCGCCTGCAAAACAGCACTTTTTAGCTGTATCTCAGCCCAAATTAGCGATTTTTGGCGATTTTTAGGCTAAAAATTGCGATTTTTCTCGATTTTTGAGCGTTTTTTAGTGCCCACCCCCCCCGAATTTGGGCTCAGACCCCCCCGGCCGGCGCCAGACCCCCCCCGACCCCCCTCCCCCCATCGGCGGATGACCTGTTACATGTATGCCAATAAGAACCGACCTAGTAGCAAATTAGTCAAGAGAAAGTGGCCGTAGTGGTTGGTAGCCATTTGCATTTCCAAATTATCTTCTGTAAGTGTAAGTTCCGGGGTCCCTGAAAATCAACCGTGATCTATCGTTTTTGTTTACTAGTAACACACGCAAACCATAAGCAATGACACAAGAGAATGATGATCTCTCAAACTATTAATGATCAACGAATGAGAATAAGAAGGCAACGGCTGTCAAAAACAGAAGCGACCAACTCGACATCCGTTAGGGGAGTGAGAAAAGAATGTGATTGCTTAGTGTGCAGTTGTGCGTGTGTTGTGTGTTTGCACCAACTAATCGATGAACTTTCTACTTCAACAGTCAGGCACATAACAACAATTACAGTCAGTCACTTAACGACGTATATGGTGACGGTACCATGGTACCCCATGTTCGCGACTGTGGTGTTATGGTACCCCTACCCATGGCCATAGGTGCCGATACCATAAACGGCGTTAAGTGCCTGACTGATATATGGTACGAAATCTGAACAGACTGGTATTATAATCTGAACCATTATGGTCATACATGTAACAGGGGGGTCTGGCCCCCCACCCCACTTTTGCCTTACCACCCCCCCCCCCGAGACGATTTCGCTGACCCCCCTCCGATTTTTCTGGCAAGTAAATTTTTGAGCAAATTTTTGCAATTTTTTACAATTTCAGACACAAAAATTGCCAAAATCGCCTGCAAAACAGCACCTTTTAGCTGTATTTCAGCCCAAATTAGCGATTTTTGGCGATTTTTAGCCCAAAAATTTCGATTTTTTAGCGTTATTTAGTGCCCTACCCCTCCCAAAAATTTGGCTAGACCCCCAAACCCCCCCTACCCCATCGGCGGATGACCTGTTACATGTATGATTATGGTACCAGCACCGGTGTATACGCCATGTGTACTGGCACCATTATAGTTATTATTTCCCTGACTATTATACAGTATAGATAAAAAAAATGTCTCATCGCTTTTTCGGCCTTCACTCAAACGTTTCGTTCTCAGTCACTTCTTTACCGATTTGGCTCAATTTTCCAGCAAAAATTAACAACATGGTTGGCTAAATATTCTACAAGTTTAGTGCCAAAATTCCGACTAATACTGGTTTTATGACCCGAAAACTAGGAATGAGGGTGGTCCACGCAAATTTAATTTTTTTCTGTAATACATGGAGTACAGTCCTGAAACTTGCAGGAATGATTGGTGTTGCTATTGGGCATAACATACTAAGCGGGCAGCCCTGTAGCTCAAAGGGCACTAAAATGGGGAATTTCAAAAAACATGAGTGAAAATCCCATAGTTAAGAAATCTGCACCTTCTAGAATCAAAGCACTGAATCCATACATGTAACGGGGGGGTCTGCCCCCCACCCGAAATAGGCCATACCCCCCGGTTGCCCCCCCCCCCCCCCGAGACGATTTCACCCCCCCCCCTCCGATTTTTCTGGCAAGTAAATTTTCGAGCAAATTTTTGCAATTATTTACAATTTCACACACAAAAATTGCCAAAATCGCCGCAAAAAACAGCACTTTTTAGCTGTATTTCAGCCCAAATTAGCGATTTTTGGGCGCAATTTTGCTTTAGCAAAAAATTGCGATTTTTCCTACTTTTTGAGCGTTTTTTAGTGCCCACCCCTCCCCCAAAATTTTAGCTCAGACCCCCCGGCCGACGCCAGACCCCAGCCTCCCCCCATCGGCGGATGACCTGTTACATGTATGACTGAATCTGTTGTAAATCAACATAGATTGTAGCAGGAAGTTCGACAAATAAATGAACCTGATATTTAAGCTCTGTTCCACATCATAAGTAACCATCCCTGCAGCGTTTTTGAAAATTGAAAATCTTTAGAATCGTCATTTTGCCGGTTTTACGAAGAAAAAGTCATATTTCGTCATGTTTTTGAAATTCCCCCATTTGAGTGCCCTTTGAGCTACAGGGCTGCCCGCTTAGTATGTTATGCACAATCTAGCAACACCAATCATTCCTGCAAGTTTCGGGACATGTACTCCATGTATTACAGAAAAAAAATAAATTTGCGTGGACCACCCTCTCATTCCTAGTTTTCGGGTCATAAAACCGAGTGCGAGTCGGAATTTTGTCACCACACTTGCAGAATATTTAGCCAACCATGTTGTTAATTTTTGCTGAAAATTTGAGCCAAATCGGTAAAGAAATGACTGAGAACGAAACGTTTGAGTGAAGGCCGAAAAAGCGATGGGACATTTTTTTTTATCTATACTGTAAACATAAAGTAAAAGGGGGTCGGGAGTTCCTGCCCCCACCCGGAGACGATTTTTCCGATCCCCCTCCGACTTTTCCGGTAAGTAATTTTTGAGCAATTTTTTGCAATTTTAAACAGAATTTCAGACACTAAGATAGCTAAAAACACCTGTAAAACAGCACTGTTTAGGTGTATTTGATCCCAAAATTGCGGTTTTTTGTGATTTTGAGCGCCTTTTTTAGTACCCAACGCTACAGTTTGGGCTCAGACCCTCACCCCCAGCCGACCCCCAGAGCGCCACCAACCCCCTCCCCATCGGTGTATGATCTATTATTACATGCACGTCTATAACAATTTCCTAACAGTTGAGCATAATTGGTGGGTCGACTATAAATCGTAGCTATGGGCAAAAGACCGCTAATATTGACCAAAAATACAGACAGCTAAAATCGCTGTTTACAGCAAATCTTTATCAATTTTCGTAGCTGAAATGCAAGAATAAAGGTGGGTGGTAATGAAGTTATTGAACGGCTTTGAAAAGAGCGAGGGGTGTCCTGAGCAGCACGAAACAAACGACAGTGGAACTCAAAAACAAACAAACCAACAAAAAGTAAGGAAGCTGCAGGCAGCGAAGCTAAGTATCAAATAAAATAGGTAAGCAGCAGAACTCACACATAACGCCGGCATTGTTGATTAGCACATCGATCGGAATGGATGTGGCCAGGAATTTGTCTACGAAAGCACGCACCGACGCTAACTTACTGGTGTCCAGCGTCCACACGTGCACCTAAAACTGCGCATAAATTTAGTTTAGTTTGCTTTCTTTTACTTACTACTGTCCGGTCCCCCGACCCCATACCAGTAACAGGTCATCCGCCGAGCGGGACCGGGTTGAGGAGTCAGGCGGCCCGGTCGGGGTCTGAGCCCAAATATTGGGAGGCATACATGTAACAGGGGGGTCTGCCCCCCACCCGACTTAGGCCAGACCCCCCGGATGGGGACCCCCCCCCCCCGAGACAGTTTTCCGACCCCCACTCCGATTTTTCTGGCAAGTAATTTTTAGCAAATTTTTGCGATTTTTTACAATTTCAGACACAAAAATTGCCAAAATCGCCCGTAAAACAACAGTTTTTCGCTGTATCTCAGCCCAAATTAGCGATGGTTGACGATTTTTTACAATTTCAGACACGAAATTTGCCAAAATCGCCCGTAAAACAGCACTTTTTAGCTGTATTTCAGCCAAATTAGCGATTTTTGACGATTTATAGCCGAAAAATTGCGATTTTTTCGATTTTTGAGCGTTTTTTAGTGCCCAACCCCCCCCCCCGGAATTTGGGCTCAGACCCCCCCCGGCCGGCGCAAGACCCCCCCCGACCCCCTCCCCTTCGGCGGATGACCTGTTACATGTATGTTGGGAGGGGGTTGGGCACAAGAAAACGCTCAATTTTTCGGCTAAAAAACCGCTAATTTCTACCGGAATACAGCTAAAAAGTGCTGTTTTACAGGCGATTTAGGCAATTTTTGTGCCTGAAATTGCAAGAAATTAGCTAAAATTTGTTCAAAAAATTACGTACCAGAAAATTCGGAGAGGGTCGGAAAAGTCGTCTTCGGTGGGGGTCTGGCCTAAGTCGGGTGGGGGCCAGATCTCCCTGTTACATGCATGGGTTGGGCACTAAAAAACGCTCAAAATCGCAATTTTTCGTCTAAAAATTGTTCAAACAAATCGCTAATTTGGGTTCATATACTGTACAGCTGAACAGTAAATGCGAATTTTTGGGCAAATCGTCCCACTCGGTCCTGCTAATTTTGGTTATCGTAGCGCCGATTATTAAAAATGGTTGCCAATACCGATCATAGGTTAAGAAAAATGGTTGCAGTAAATATAGTAGAGGAAGGGGAAAAGAGATTTGAATTAAAATAGTAGGTACTTTATCATTGCCAGTCTCCTGTTTGATGCGCTCAGCCACACCATTGGCCTTGTCCATATTCCGGCAGAGCATATGAACTGTGCCGCCATTGCGAGCCAACTCTCTTACTGTCACTTCCCCGATCCCTGCGCCAATGAATTTTTTAATAGAATCACTTTTATATACCAACTTATTATTATTATTATTATCTAGAACCAGTAAAAAATATCATTCGGATCAGGTGTAGCTCGAGTGGAACTCTGGAACCGACCCCAAAAAGAATTTATTATTTTTAATTATCATAATTAAGATGCATTTTGCGAGAAAGTCAGCTTTGAGGGGGCAAGCATCTGACGGATCTGGCTAATATTAATATTCTTTAAAATAGAGCACAGTTGAAGACAACGGTGCATGCTCGGCCACCAGCAACCCCTGGAACCGGAGCTACACCCCTCAAAGTTGGGTCGGCAGCAATTTTTCGGGCTCATTTTCACGTGTCCTTTGACAGTCTCCATTCAAACGATCACACCCTTCATTCGTTTCTTAAGCAGCAATACGTAACTT
>JASANB010002430.1:22500-177216 GCA_030248155.1 Sabatieria punctata | reverse complement strand
TGCTTGTCAATTCGATCAGAACCGAACTTGTCACCAAACTGTTGCTGACGTTGTTGTAACTTTCTGTCCTGTCGGACTAGGAGTAGCCAACTGCTGTAGAGCAGGAAGAGACACAAGGTCCGGCAGCCTCCTTAACAACACCTTAACTGTTGTCAAGCAAGGGTGGCACTGTTTGATCGGTCTGTCTAAATTCAATTCTGTAATTTTAAGTAAGAAATAGTAGATTTTCAGATATAACCAAACGGCAGATGGCGGATTTGGCGGTGTCCCAGTTTAAAGCGCCGACTCAGATGGGCATGGGGCCGGTGTGTGTACACGGACGAGTGCACCGAGACCGAGTGTCTGTTCAGCTGCTCGCACTGGACCCACCGACCCAACTTGGACCCCAAGCAGGTGAGTTGTGTCTCTCTTCTGCTCCTATGTGGAAACTAATTCAAGATGATTGGGAGAAGGCTCTGAGCAATGTGAACCCGTACCTTTTACATGTATGCCATTGATTGAGACATGGGCTAGCATTTCGGCTGAGGGGTAGAATTTTCAATTCCTGAGGGGTAGGAGCGCCTGACGGGGTGGTAAGCCAAGACGTCAGAACTTTGGCTAAAATCAAGGTTTATGGGCTTATTTTTAATTAAAATATAATGCTATTATTACACCTAATCCAGGCACATTTTTATCATAATTTTCTATACAAAATTCTTCTAAAAAATTCCTGAGGGGGTAGCTGCTGGCTAAAGGGGTAGGTGAGAGCCTGAGGGGGCCAGCCCCATTTGTCCATGTCTGCATAGATAAAAGTCGGACTTGCATATTACCTAGCAACTGTTGTAACATGAAATCTGGTTGTTGAGGTGATAGCGAGTTACGTGCGAGCCATGCAGCAGGCCTCCCAGCTCAACCGTCGTTACGTCAGTTCTGAGTTGAATCTCCCTTACGGTGTGCAGAGCGTTCAGGCCAGACTCGATCTCTGGGGCTCCCCGCGACTGGTTCCAACTGCTCCGCTGCTGGTCATGGTGCACGGAGGTTTCTGGCAGGTACAAACAGTCATCTCATACCTGCGCTTGGCCTGCGCATTTTGGACAATTTCAAGGAAAACCGGAAATTTATGGCAGGAAATTATGGAAAGGAATTTATGGAAAGGTTTTTATGGCAAGTAATTGACTTAAAATCGCCTGTGAATCAGCGTTTTTGGCTGTATTTGAGCCCAAATTAGCGACCTTTGATGTTTTTAGTCTAAAACTGCATTTTTTTCGTTTTTTGAGCGTTTATTAGTAGCCAATCCTACACTAGAATTGGGTCTCAGATCCGGTCGGCCGATGATCTGTTGCATGTATGGTCAGACATGGGCTAGCATTTCGGCTGATGGGGGGGTAGAATTTTCAATTCCTGAGGGGGGGCTGAGGGGGGTTGGAGCGCCTGATGGGGGGGCTGAGGGAGTGGTAAGCCAAAAGTCCGATTTGTGGCGAAAATCAGGGTTTTGGCTTATTTTTCATTAAAATAAGTTAAAATTAGCTATTCTGAGCTCATTTACGCCTACTGTATTTCAGGCATATTTTTATCATAATTTTCCATACAAAATTCTTCCCAGGGTTGCCAGGTTGGGGGTTTTACCCCCAAATCTGGGGGTATTTTGCCACCATTTGGGGGTGAAATTTTCATCTGGGGGTTGGGGGTACAAATCTGGGGGTATTTGGAAATTTTTTGGGGGTTGGGGGTATTTTGGGGGAATTTGCTAAAAGTTAGGGGATTTTTTGGGGGTTTCGGGATTTTTGAGAATTTTCTTCTTCGGACTGATGATCGAATGTTATTTTTTTTACCAGTGATGAATCAAAGTTCAACACATTGTTTGAAAAAATGTAATTTCTTCGATCTGTCGACGAAAAAATCGAGGTTTGACATGTTGTATTCTGAAGAACTTTTATGAGGAACTTTCAAAACTCTACGTTGGAAATTCTTTTGCAACTGTGAAAAAATTAGAAATATTGCGTGGGTACGCGGCATTATACAAAATTGTATATTAGAATTAGAATAAACGTGAAGTAAGCTAAAACCGTGTCATAACTTGCAACAAAATTTTAGAAAATTTTATCCAAAATTATGTAGTTTTCTTGCTGTCTGATGCCTGGTCTGATCGTAATTTGAGTTATTTGTTACAGAATTATAATTTACAATTTAGTTGTACATGTAATAAATTTAATTCTTTCTGTTTCTCACTATATCTATCTTATGCTGGAATGTGAAATTCAGCTTCCATCAGCTCTAAAAGTACATTATAAATCTGGGGGGATTTTTGGGGGTATTTTGAAAAGTTTGGGGTTTTCTGGGGGAATTTTTTCTCTGATTTAGGGGTTTTTTGGTCTGCAGACCTGGCAACACTGATTCTTCCCAAAAATTCCTGATGGGGGGTAGCGGCCGGCTGATGGGTGGTAGATCAGAGCCTGATGGGGGGCCAACCCCCCTCAGCCCCCCTTTGCCCATGTCTGTGTATGGTGGGTGTTAAGGAGGGCTCCCGTCAGCTGTTCACCTCGGTGGTGTCTCCGATGGTTCGCAACGGAGTCGAAGTGGCAGTGGTCGGCTACGATCTGGCTCCCAAGGTCGATCTGGACACCATGGTGCAGCAAGTGGCAACTGCCATATTGGTTTGTTCTTTCCCTCTTCCATATTACGTTCATCTTTAGGTGCCGCAGACATGGGCAAAGGGGGGGGGGGCGGGGGGGGGGGGTGGACCCCCATCAGGCTCTGACCTACCCCCCCTCAGCCGGCCGCTACCCCCCCCTCAGGAATTTTTTGGAAAAATTTTGTATAGAAAATTATGATAAAAATATGCCTGGATTAGGTGTAAATGAGCTCAGAATAGCTTATTTTAACCAAAAATAAGCCAAAAAACCTTGATTTTAGCCAAAAATCGGACTTTTTGGCTTACCACCCCCTCAGCCCCCCCCTCAACCGCTCCTACCCCCCCCTCAGGAATTGAAAATTCTACCCCCCTCCGCCGAAATGCTAGCCCATGTCTGGGTGCCCGTACTGGAGAGTGCTGCACTGGGTACCCGGCATACATGTAACAACTCATGTCATCATCTCATCTACATGTCTGCCCCCACCCGACTTAGGCCAGACCCCCCGCATGCCCCCCGAGACGATTTCGCCGACCCTTCTCCGACTTTTCTGGCAAGTAAATTTTTGAGCAAATTTTGTTTACAATTTCAAGCAGCACTTTTTAGCTGAATTTCAGCCCAAATTAGCGATTTTTGGCGATTTTTAGACAAAAAATAGCGATTTTTTCCGATTACAGGTACCGGGTTCGCTATCTGGGGTACCCTATGGGCACTCTTCGGTACCTTCGTTTCTCCGTAATGTGCTCTGTTAACGGAAGTGCCGAGCTATTTTACTGATTAGTGATGTAAACGAGGCTCGGCTCAACTAGAAAAAACTCGGTATTTTCAATACTCGGTTGCGTAATGGAGGCATCGGTTCTTAAAACTGAGTTTACCGAGCATTCCGAGTTTGCGTAAGTTAGTGAAAAAATAGCTTGTGAACATGCATGGGCCAGGGGGGGGGGGGTAAGGGGCGGGTCGAGCTCTCCAACCCCCTACCCCCTCCGGATTTTTCCGGCCCATGTATGCTTGTGAATGGTAAAGAAACAGTTTTTCGTGCATGGAAACAGTTGTCTTACTTGTCTAGATACTTCTACTGCTTTCTGATTCCACCTAACAGAGGGTTAACATTGGACATTTGATTGAAATAGCCCGTGAATCATGGGAAATTGGTTGTTTGTGTATCTAAAAATGGAATGGTTCCTTTACTTGTTGCAGATCGGTGCCTCATGCTTTCAGGTAGCACTCTGTAGCATTAGAATTGTAAGGAAGCTGTATTATTTGACAAACAGCAAGTGCTCCATTTCCAAATCGCAGTCATAATTATTTCCCCTTTTGGTTTTACAATCTTTCATTGTCTTTGGTACAGCAGTTCTTTACTTGAACTAGTGAAAAACATCAGTGCTTGCATTGCAGTAAATTGGACCTGATTTTTGGCAAAACTCGGTTAGTTCGGTTAACTCTGAAGAACTACTGTTTTGCGTATACGCAGTACGCAGAAATACGCATTTTTTCCCTAATGCGTATATGCACATGCAGAGTAAGCATTCGAATTTCTTGCAGCATTTTAGTATTTTTGCGTATGCGTATTTATTACTGGCTAGAACCCCTTAAAAATAGCAGTTTTGTGTGTGTTTTACCTAATCAACTAAACGTTAGTAGAATTTCCTAAAGTGTACGCTTTTCTAAGCGCTGCACCAGTAATTAATTTCTCTGTTCTTATCTAAAATAAAAATGATGTAATGTAATGAAACCGTAATGTACTAGCACCGTACCCATGGCTATTGCGGTGGTGCACACAATTTCCGGCTGAGTTAAGAAACAAAATCGAAGAAACACGACAGAATTACGAAATATTAATTACGAAATAATTTCTCTTAATTTTACGCCTAAAACGGCTTCTAAATGCTTTCTGAAAGGCTAATTTTTCAAAATTTTCTCACCCTGCTTGGGCAGCGGCCCAACCAGCCTCTTAAAAATTTTAATTGCAGTGCCAAAAATCATGTGTACACAACTTGAATGTGCCTGTCCACTGAAATGAAATTTTTGGCCCAGCTACGCAAGTATTGGATATTGGGGGTCTCAGGTATTGGTATTGGGGTATTGGGTTTTTTAGGTATTGTTCGCACTCTAAAAATACGCATTTATTTTTGAATGCGTATACGCATATGCAAACGGAATTTTTATGTTAAAGAACAGTACTCGGAACTCGGTATTTCATCACTAATGCTGATGTCTACTGTAGTGGTAGTGAGAGGTATGTATCTGTTACCGGCTGCGTCCGAGTTCAGGCTGCGCCCGAGTACTCGGCCGGAGCCTAACCGCTTTAGGCTCCGCGCGAGTTGATTAGATGGACCGCTGCATACAATGTAGGTACGTTAATATGCTCCTCCACGTGCAGTAAATGACATCACACGCTTTTTATAACACACATTCGGCAACATTTCAACAACAATACTGTACTTTTTACAAACACAAACAGATAGTAAAAATTGTTATTTGTTCTTACAGTTGCGCGTAGAGTGACAGCGGCTGTTACACAGACGACCCTTTTTTCGGCATTTACACATGTTATTTCGGCAGTTCGTTTTGCAGTCACACTTCACAAAACCCTGACCGGTCCCCACAAAGGCTTTGGTGGAAGCCTCCCTCAAACTAATCTCCTGGTCTTTCGGGCTGATGTTGCCATAGGTGTCTCTTATTTGGGCAATCATGGCATCTCTGGCTTCTGACAAACTGATAAAGGGCACAAAAACCCTTTGTGTAATAATAATAAACATCTTTAGGGTCACTCCAATTATTACCACAGGACTAGTTAAAGACACACAGTGGAAAAGCAGATTAACCTACATTGTATGCAGCGGTCCATCTAATCAACTCGCGCGGAGCCTAAAGCGGTTAGGCTCCGGCCGAGTACTCGGGCGCAGCCTGAACTCGGGCGGAGCCGTTAACATATCTATCTAATAGTGTTGTGTAGGCGTTGGACCAGCGAGTGCGTAGAAGGGGATCCAAAGGTCTGTACCTGTGTGGGCACTCTGCAGGGGCGCAGCTGGTGGCGATGGCCCTGGTCCGTCTCCAGCAACCGGTCTTCTCTCTCAGAGGTCTCTTCCTGCTTTCCGGGGTCTACGACCTCCAGCCCCTGATCGGAACCTACATCGACAAACCGCTAAGGTATTCTCCGTCGGCTACCTGCTACTTTTGGTCCTGCACCCAACCACCGAAATTGTTGTCACCCCCTAAACAGGCCCATACATGTACTAGGGGGGTTTGGGGTTACCCCCTAGCTAGAAAGAAAGGACAACCCCCCACCCCCGAGGACCCAAAAATGCAAGTACTAGTAGCGGTTCCAGCACTAGCAAACTAGGCTCTGAAGAAATAACTAATTTTTGGCACAAAATTCACTTAGAAAACCTTTGGAAACCGAATTTTCGGATTTCCAGGCGTATTGGAGCTTTTTAAAATTTTGGACCCCCTCAAGGCGAAACCCCCAACTGACGCGAATACCCCCTCCGCCCACGCCTTCCAGAACCTGTTACATGTTAGAGTAGGTCGACCCCCAAATTTTCGAATGCTAACTACCCCAGCCCATTTTTGCGGCTCACGTATGTAAGTGAGCAGAAAAATAACTTATTTTTACCAAAATATGCCGGAAACGTTGTTTTTAGCTCACGGTCTTGCTCAGGATTTAGCCTTCAACATGCTCGGTGTCAGTCCGGGCGGGTCTCAGTGGTAGCTGTCCCCGTTCCTGTTTGTCCCAACACACTTGTTTTTGCTATTGGAGTCAGGCACTTAACGCCGTTTATGGTACCGACACCATTATGGTACCCCCACGTTAGGCGACTGTGGTGGGTACCCCTACCTACCCATGGCCATGGGTGCCGGTACCATATGGTGTCACTAGCCTAGGTACCGGTGCCCTAAGGTACCACACTGGTCGGATTTCGTACCATTATGGTACCACCACAGTGGCCGAACGTGGGGGTACCATAAACGGCGTTAAGTGCCTCACTGTATTGTAGCTTTTAGTGCTTAGGCAGCTCCAGTCGGTTCCATTTACCTACTCGCTTTCGGTGATCTGGGTGGGGCTTTGTGCCGACGACCAACTCTTTGCGGCAAGAAACTTGCCCCGCCGAGTGGATGAACGCACGACCGCGCGCACAGTGGCTTTGCGATCTAAACCACTACACCAACTGTGCCGGCCCAGTAGAGATAAGATTATTTTGTTGTTGATTCAGACTGATCCACCAGACAGCCATTCGTCTGAGTCCGCTGCACCAGGCAGAGACTATCAGCAGACTGACGCAACACGCGTTCGTCTTGATCGCGGTGGCTCAGTTCGACTCCCCGGCCTTCAAACAACAGGCTCTCTCCTTCCACCAGGCACTCTCTCACTGCAATGCCGGCCACACCCCGCACTACCAGGTATGTATTCTACGTCTGGCCCATCCACTTCATCTAGTAGTAACAGGGAGTCCGCCCATGAGCACCCCGAGACGGGTTTTGGTTCATGCTTAGGCTGAGGGGTTAGATTAAGGCTTAGGGCTTGCATTGGACCATTAATCCAAAGGTGCTGGGCTCGATTCCCTGTTACGCTCTTGCACATGCCTAACTTTTTCACCTTTCTTTCAATTAGGGGTTAGGTTTAGGCTTAGAAATTCTAATGCAGCGATGTCGCTAAAGTCTGAACTGGGCACAAACCTCTTAAACCGCACCAGAAATTTTTAGTGTTTTTTTAGTACGCAACTGCCCTCCTCTAGAATTGGGGATGACAACACCACCACCCATTGGCGGATGACCTGTTGCATGTATGATTTAATGATGAAACATTACTCGATTTAACTTAACGTCAGGCGCTTAACGCCCTTTATGGTACCGACTAGTGTTGTGCCTAGCTCAAATTTCTAAAACTCGGTAAGTATTCAGTAAGTAAATCCAGATTTTTTGAAATTCAGTAAGTACGAGTAAGTACTGGGTTTTTCAAAGAAAACCCGGTAAGTACTCAGTAAACAATTCAGTAAACTCGGTAAAACCTTCAAAATTCAGAAATATACAATTTATCTGAAAATGTTTACCTGATATGGCTTTTAGCTACTAGAATCCTTTTTCAGTGCTGATTGACGAGTTTAAGATCATATAGCTCGACTTTTCAGAATTTTAATCATGTTTTGTGTTATTTCACATTATTAATTGTGCTAATTGGCATGCATGGAAAGCCTTAAAATATACACACTATACATAGTGACTAGAGGATGTGGCTTTAGATGAAAAGCCTGGCCAAATTGGTAGGTGAAGATTTGTTCTAATTTTCGCCATTTCCTCACAGTTCATCAGACTGATGCAAAAAACGTCAATCAAAATATAGCTAATAGTAGTAGATATATTTTCTACTTCTATCGTCTTTGGGTCTGATAGTCTGTTTGCAATTCTGCCGCGCAAAGGAAGCTTAGGTTATGCAAGCTGTGGAAATTGCAAAAAATTGGCAAAAATTGTGTGTTTTCTTTGTCATTATCAGATCTATTAGCGAAAGAAAAACCGTATATTTTCTTGCATACATGCGGCGAGCTACCTATTGCAGAAGTTTTTACTCAGTAAACAATTCAGTAAATTACCGAGTACCGAGTTTACCGAATTTTTTTCTTATTGAGTAATTTAAAATTGAAACTCGGTATTCAGTAAGTAAAATTAAGAAAAATTTTTACCGGTAAGTAAAAGTACTTACTTGTACTTTACTTCAAAATAACTAAGTACCGAGTAACTTTTACTCAGTAAATTTACTGGGAACAACACTGGTACCGACACCATGATGAGGGTAGCATATATGGTACGGTACCTAGGCTAGTGGCATCATAATGGTACCACCACAGTCCCCGAACGTGGGGTAGCAGATAGTGCCACTAGCCTCTATATGGTCTGGGTACCATAAACGGCGTTAAGTGTGTGACTGTATTGTCATCTGAAATAAAGAAAGAACGTAGGTAATGTGCTGCAGGAAATCCCAGGCGAGGACCACTTCACGCTGGTGGAGAAGCTGTCGGATCGGCACTTTCCACTCACGCAGCTCATGTCTCACTTTTTGCGCTTGTAAGTAGCTGTACACTCTGTTTCTATCTTGTCACCTCTTTCTTCTGGCACCTGTGCCCATTTTCCGCAAGCTCCAATCATTCTGACGGGTTTCAATTTTCCAATTACCGGTTGTGACTGCTAGACGATATTATTATTACTAGACACAGTCAGTTGTCGGCCTAAAGATTCAGTGCGCTTATATGACATGCTTTTTGCTGCAATTTCTGCAAACTTTGACCAAACTTGAAACATAGGTGTCGAAACAGGGGAATTTAGTTTGCTGAAGTTTGGTGCACCAGGCTTAATCCTGAGAAGTTAAAGAATGCGTAAAATCGGTTAATTTCAATAGCATTAATGATAACAGAAGAAAAGTTGCGATTTCAGCGCTAATTCTATAGGCATTGAAATTAATGAAGTTCGCGTATTCTTTAATTTCTCAATAGTTGGTCAGGTCTGCTGCACCAAACTCTAACACAAAATTCTCCCTATTTTGGCACCTATGTTTCAAATTTCAGCAAATTTGGTCGAAATCTGCGGAAATGACAGCTAAAGGCAGTGTTGTCATTTTGAGACACGCTGTAGCAGTGTAAACGGTTAGAAAGTAGCGATTCTTAGGTGTAGAAATGTGTTAGAATGCGGCCATTTGCCGTTTAACCCGGTTATTATTGTTGCGTCTTTGTTGTTGTTGATTTATGCGTGTAAATAGAAGATGAAACGGTGCCTTTTCTTGTCATACCTTATGGCGACGTCGATCGTTGTTTGATTGTGCAATTTGCATCTCTCTCTTTCTCCCATAACGCAGGGTGCAATGTAGCTTGTTGGTTGTGTTTAAAATTTGCGATTCGATCGTTTATACGTTGAATTGATTGATTGCAGTAAAATTTAAACGTTTCAGTTCCAGTTGGTTGCTTGTTTTCAGCGGGTTTTGTCGCCCAACTACACTGTCTATCCTCCTTAGGTCGGTTTTGTATTGTTCTTTTCAGTTTGATTAGATTAGTGCACATCTTGGCTGTTTGAATTTCACCGTTGTATACACTGTACAGTAGTGCCAAGATCCGCTCTGATATGGAAGACCACACAAGTATTGCTTACGCTAAGTTTCTAATTTTTCCCCATGTTTTGCTGTTTCAAACAGCTGTTTTATCGGTCATTGTTTGATCGTCCGACGACAGAGTGGGTGGGGTATGGTTGGGTTCCGCCCCGGCCGGTAGGTCTGAGCTGAACCAAAATTCGGGAGGGCGTGTCAAGAATAAAAAAATGCTATAATGGGCTAAGCTAGCGCTAAAAATAGCTGTTTTATAGGCCATTTTAGTGTCTGAAGTTCTTAAAAAATTGTTCCAAGAATTACGGCGAGGAAATTGGAACAGACGGATGGAAAAGCCCTCTATTGGGATTGGGATTGGGATGCCCGGATTCGGGTCTGTTGGCCAAAGTCGGCGGGGACAGACCGCACGCACACCCCAGATGTATGCATGCATGTTCTTGGTGGACAAGAATATACGTACAAAGATCTAAAGGTTGCCAGAAGCTGTTTGAAACCTTGCAGAAAAGTGGTTTCAGCCTGAATGTACATTTTTTGCAGCTAAGCGGCTTCTTTCAGACAGCTATTCGCCGACTCTTCTGAAAATTTCGTTAAAAATTGATTGGTTTCGTTGTAAATCCGTTGCTAGCATTTTGACGAGCGAAAGTTTGATTTTTCAGATTCATTTATCTTTTAATTTTGCGCTATAAATCCAAATTTTCAGTAAGAGAATTCGCTTTTTAGTGAGTTTTTTACTTATAAGACCTGGTCTTATAACTGGAAAATGTTATTTCACTGCCACAAAAACTGTTTTTTTTGGCGGACGTTAAATTGTTTTTCACCTAGATGGTTGTTCCAGACATGCCGGACCATTTTGCGCTTGACTTGTAAAACTTTATTTGAAATTACACAAAGAAATGTAGTGTTGAAGCACAGCAGATTCAAAACAAGCATGCATGGGCCGAGGGGGTGAGGGGGGTTTAACCCCTCCCCTCGCTGGCCAATACCACTCCCTCGGCCGGCCATACCCCCCTCCCCGAGCCCCCTCCCGGAGGCATACATGGGCCGGAAAAATCCGGGGGGGGGGGCCGAAAAATGCCTATTTTGCCTTAAATAAGCGAAAATTTCCTCCCTCCTGGAGGGGGGAGGGGGTACGGCCGGCCGAGGGGGAGGGGTATACCCCCTTACCCCCCGGCCCATGTATGCCCGGAGGGAGTAAATTTTCGCTTATTTAAGACAAAATAGGCGTTTTTTGGGCTTTTTTTCGGGACCCCCCTCGGGTCTCCATACCCCCTCCGGATTTTTCCGGCCCATGTATGAAAACAAGACCAGAATCATGCTATTTTATCTTCATTATATACTAACATTATTTTTTCTTCTATTATTAGGTTTTAACATGCCAGTAAACTTTGACTTTGACTTTGACTACTTCTGCCTTTGTTTTTACACAGTAAACAGTTTTTATTCACTTTAAAACATTACTTGTGTGTCAAAATTAAGCAGTCTAACTAAGAGCATGGTCTTATAACTATGATGATGGTTTATTGCACATGACTGGTGGGGTTGCCTGAAGTGACGTTGGTCTGAGAAAATTGCTGAAATAAAGTCTGCCTAAGTTGCACTCCTGGTTTAGACAAATCGACCGGCAGAGGTCGCGGTCGCGGCCAGCAACCGACCGCCGTTGACGCTGGAGGTGAGTTCTGTACGGTGCTTCCTTGGGCCACTGCTTCCCTTTGCAGAGATGCCGGCTCCCGCTGCAGAAGCCAAGAAACCGGCGGCAAAGGGAAGGGGGCGAGGCCGCGGTAAGGCCACCCAATCGGAGCCCCAGAAGCCGGGCGGTATGACTGAGCTGGCCGCATATTCGGTACGCTGCCTTTATTTCTGTAAAGCTTTAATTTGTACTGTCTTCCATCCATAAAGGTAACTGGGGGTCTGCCCCCAATCCCGACTTGGGCTACCCACTCGGATTGGGGAGCCCGAGACCCCGTCGATTTTTCTAGCGTGTAATTTTTTTCAGCAAGCTTTTTTCAACTTTTTAGAATCAGACGCTAAAATTGCTTAGAGCGCTCGCATAGGTTTTTGATACGCCAAGTTTTGAATAAGTTCTCTTGTATACTACGTTATTGGATATTCTGAACCGCAAGTCGAAATTTTGTTGGAAACCGGTCTGTCAGTTTGTACTGCAAACACGATCTACAACTGAAGCCTGTTGTTTTACGCAACTTCCGTAAGCTGTACATTCTTCTGGCACCCAATTTTAGGCTTTCTGTGCTTCTCAGCACTTCCTTCAATCCCTAATTGACAACCGTCTCATTGTCATGTTTTAATATCTCGTGCGTACTGTGATTGTCGTATTTGACTAACCTCACGGCTCTCGTTTTACCACTTGTGTTGGTGTTGATCGTTCAGTAACCTTGTAAAACAGCAGGTTTTAGCTGTCTTTGAGCGCAACTAGCGATTTATTTGCGCTTTCTTGAGCGTTTCTTCCCATCCAACTCCCCTCCCATGGAGGGTTAGCTCAGACTGAGCCCCACTAGTGGCATGTGTACTCCGTTCAGACACGTGCCCAGGAATTGTGCGTCTGATTGTGTTTGCGGTTGCAGAGACAAGTGATGAAGCGTCCGAACTACGGCAGTTTGGGAGAGAACATCCAGCTACTGACCAACTGGTTCTATCTGCGCGTTCAAACGTCTCGGCCGCTGGTGGTGCACATGTACGACGTGAAGATCAGCTGTGCCGAGGAGAACTTTATGCGTCTCTCGCCGTCAGTTTGCCGAACAGAGTGGTGCTCGACTAATTGCTGCTTGTTGTAGGCTGATCAAACGACAAGTCTTCTGGACGGTCATAAAGGACAATCCCCAGTTGTATTCCGATTGGTCTCGCATCGTCTACGACGACATGAACATCATGTTCTCACTCGATAAACTTCGCTTTCCCTACGACGCAAATCAGGTGTTTCTCCTGGTGTCTAAACTGTAGGCATCCGGCCGGAAGCAAGTGTTCTTGATCTTACGCTAGCATTTAGGCTGAAGAGGCCGGGGCGGCGTACAGTAGATTCTTCTCAAAACCTGAGGGCTGAGATCGAGTGGACGGTAAGCCAGAAGCCCAGAACCGAAAATCGTTCTTTCTTGTTTGCGCTGAAATACAGCTTGAAAATGGCTTTTTTCGCTATAAAGTACGTCCTCAAAATTTGCTTAACAGAAAAGCAGGTAGTTGAAAAGCAGTCCTGCGGAAATGTAGATCTCGACCGAGGAGGGATTGGCTTTAGGGGTGGCCCTGTCAGCTGTATAGGGTGATTAGAAACTCCTATATGCTGTTGTGGTGTTATTGTTTATTGCGACTTTTCGCTGAAACCGAGTCTATTTTGGTAGTGTTCTTTCGGAACTGTGTCAGTTCAACTGGAAGGTCGTTTTCGACCGGTCAAATTCAACGTAAAGTTGGAAGTGGCCAACAGCGATCTCCTAATCGATCTGTCCGAGTTGGCCAAACATCAAGTGTCCTCCGCCAACCGTGTTCCGCTTCAGTGCGTCGACCTGGTCCTTACGCAGAGCCGACGCTGTCCACTGCTGAGGTGCTTGCAGTTTTGGCTCTCTTTAACCCTTTTCTAAATCACCTTAAACCTTATTATACATGTAACAGGTCCGGTCCGTCAGGTGTGAGGTTGCGGCGGGATTCGCCCAGAGGGGGTCCAGCCTTTGAAAATGCAACAAAACGGCTAGAAACGCGTTTTTAGCACGTTTCTTGAATCGGATTTCCCTGTAATATTGCTCCCACTTTTTCATCTGCTGTTAAGTGGTGTAAGAAAAGAGTACATTTCTTCAGTAAGGCGGCTAAAAATCTCTGTTTTAAGCTGCCAAATAGCGTTTTAGAGTTAAAAACGATAAAAAGGGTTTCCAAAAACACCGATCCCTCTTAAACATCAGCAGTGGAGACGCTTTTCAAGCGAATTTTCAAAATTAGTTATTTCTAAGCCAGTTTGTTATTACTGAGCCGCTACTAGTACTAGCATTTTTCGGTCGGGGAGGGGCCCTAAACCATACATGTAACAGGGGGCCTGTCTGTTGGGTCTGCCCCCACCCGACTTAGGCCAGACCCCCCCCCAGACGACTTAACCGACTCGCCCTCCGATTTTTCTGGCTAGTAATTTTTGAGCAAATTTTTTGCAATTTCGGACACAAAAATTGCCTTAATCTCCTGTAAAACAGCACATTTGCAGTAGCTGTATTTCAGCCCAAATTAGCGATGTTCGACGATTTTTTAGCCCAAAAATTGCTACTTTTGAACGTTTTTTAGTGCCCAACCCGCTCCCTAGAATTTCGACTCAGACCCCCAACCCCCTTCCCCTTCGGCGGATGACCGTGTTACATGTATGCCCTAAACTGTCACGTGAGTGAGGGGGTTTGTCCTTTCTAGGTAGGGGGTAACGCCATAGCCTCTAGTGTCCTGTGTAGCTGGGTGAGTCTGATATTGTGCAGGTTGGCAGAAGAGTGGTACACGGGTCCACGAAGCATTTTCAAAGTGCCGAAGCCGATGCGACCGCAGGACAGCTTAGGCGAAGGCAAACAGCTGCATCGCGGTCTGTTCGTGTCGGCCAGTTTTGGAGAAGACTACAAACCGATCGTCAACCTGGATGGTGCGTTGCAACTTATTCACTGCCGTCTTTGTGCTTGTGTTGTCTTGGCGCTTAGTGATTGCATTTTTCAGTCAAAAACACGGTCGCTTGGAAGGACTACAGTTGTGTGGAGTTCATTTGCGAGCTGTTGAATAGATCGCCGGAAAATTTGCGCTCCGGCTTGCGACCGAATGAGCTGAACCGGTTGAGCAAAGAGCTGAAAGGTGTAAAGTTTAACACCTTCTACCTTGGAGGCAAACGCTCTCAACGATGCCAAGCACTTGGACCACCTGCCGACCAACACACGTACAGAGCTTTTCATTTTCTCTATTTTCTTGCATCTAAAGTAGAGTGCGAACTGGTATTGGGTATTGGTTGTATCGGGGTGTTTTCTAGGTATTGGGTATTGGTTTTTTATGCCCCAATACCCAATACTAATTAGGACCTATAAAAGTTGCTGTTGAACTGAAAAACTGACCTGAAAAAATCGAAGATTGACCGATGATTACAGTAGGTATCGAAAGTCGTTTTTACGTTAATAAACTAAAAGTTAAGAATGTCTTCTACTGTCCGATTTTCTAAGTAGTACACCAGTAATTAGTTGAATTTCTCTGTTCTTATCTAAGATAAACGTTTGTGATTTAGTTGAAATTTGTCATTTTTAGTGATACAGAATGTCTTTGTACTGTACCCAGGGGGTGCGTGGCGTGTCTAGTACACCCCTTTCCGGTGGAGTAAGAATAAAAAATCCGCCGAAAATGAGAAACACTGTAATACAGTACAGTAGATCAAGTACAGACTAAAACTGTTAATTTCTGCTTATTTTACCCTCCAAAACGGCTTCTAAATGGATAATTTTTCAAAATTTCTCGCCCTCGTTGGACAATGTTCCAACCACCAGGCCTCTTAGAAATTTTAATCCCTGTGAAAGAAATCCTGTGTACACCACTGGAATGTACCTGTTCACTGCAATGGAATTTTTGGCTCAGTTACGCAAGTATTGGGTATTGGGTTTTTTCCAGGTATTGTGCGCACTCTAATCTAAAGTATTGGTTAAACTTCAACTATTGTCCAAGAAGAAAGAGACAGTGGTGTAGCAGTCTGTGCTGCAGGTTCGAATTGGAAGAGGTGGTAGAAGGACGGACAGAAAAGCGACGCGTCACAGTGCAGAAGTACTTTGCGTCTCGCTACGGTCCGCTCCAGTTCCCCCAACTGCCGACGCTGGTGGTGGGCACGGGTCGCGCGCGCAAGCAACAGTTCATTCCGGTCGAGTTGTGCCACATCGCCGGGCCGCAGCGCTACACCAAACCGTTGGCCGACCGGCTGCGCAGTGAAATGGTCAAGGTATTGCTGCTATTGTGATGGAGACAGAGCAAAGGAGAGTTTCAGAAAACTGCGCAAGTGCCGGACGAGCGGAAGGCACTGATTCACTTACTCATAGAGGGCGGCAGCTTCGACAGGGACCCATTCATGACCGGTTTTCAGTGCCAGATCGACCAGCAGATGATCGGCTTGACTGGCAGAGTGTTGAACAAACCACCTGTCTCTGAGGTGTTTATTTTTCTCTCTCTCTCCATTTGACTGTTCGCCCATCTGTCTGTCCGTCCCTCCATACCTCTGTTCTGTCAGTCAGTCAAGTCAGTCTGACCGTCCTTCCGCCCATCCGTCCGTCTGTGTCTGTGTCTGTCTGTGTCTGTCTGTCTGTCTGTCTGTCTGTCTGTCTGTCTGTCTGTCTGTCTGTCTGTCTGTCTGTCTGTCTGTCTGTCTGTCTGTCTGTCTGTCTCTCTTGTCTGTCTGTCTCTCTTGTCTGTCTGTCTCTCTTGTCTGTCTGTCTCTCTTGTCTGTCTGTCTCTCTTGTCTCTCTTGTCTGTCTGTCTGTCTGTCTGTCTGTCTGTCTGTCTGTCTGTCTGTCTGTCTGTCTGTCTGTCTGTCTGTCTGTCTGTCTGTCTGTCTGTCTGTCTTGTCTGTCTGTCTGTCTCTCTTGTCTGTCTGTCTGTCTCTCTTGTCTGTCTGTCTGTCTCTCTTGTCTGTCCGTCTGTCTGTCTGTCTGTCTGTCAATTGTCTGTCTGTCTGTCAATTGTCTGTCTGTCTGTCAATTGTCTGTCTGTCTGTCTGTCTGTCTGTCTGTCTGTCTGTCTGTCTGTCTGTCTGTCTGTCTGTCTGTCTGTCTGTCTGTCTCTCTTGTCTGTCTGTCTCTCTTGTCTGTCTGTCTCTCTTGTCCGTCTGTCTCTCTTGTCCGTCTGTCTCTCTTGTCCGTCTGTCTCTCTTGTCCGTCTGTCTCTCTTGTCCGTCTGTCTCTCTTGTCCGTCTGTCTGTCTGTCTGTCTGTCTGTCTGTCTGTCTGTCTGTCTGTCTGTCTGTCTGTCTGTCTGTCTGTCTCTCTTGTCCGTCTGTCTCTCTTGTCCGTCTGTCTCTCTTGTCCGTCTGTCTCTCTTGTCCGTCTGTCTCTCTTGTCCGTCTGTCTCTCTTGTCCGTCTGTCTCTCTTGTCTGTCTGTCTCTCTTGTCTGTCTGTCTCTCTTGTCTGTCTGTCTGTCTGTCTGTCTGTCTGTCTGTCTGTCTGTCTGTCTGTCTGTCTGTCTGTCTGTCTGTCTGTCTGTCTGTCTGTCAATTGTCTGTCTGTCTGTCAATTGTCTGTCTGTCTCTTGTTTGTTTGTTTGTTTGTTTGTTTGTTTGTTTGTTTGTTTTTCGAGACCAACCTTCTTGCAAGGTAGTCAGTTCGGAGGGCTAGCCAAGTTCTCTCGGCCATTGCTAGTGTGTTTGCGTTCTTCAGTACTTTCTGGTGGCTTTTCTTTATGTTCTGTGCGAAGCACTTGTTCGCAAGAGATTTGAAAAGAACTGCGTTACTGTCTGTCAGTTTGTGTTTGGTGTGCAGTGTTGTGAGGTTTTAGCAGCGCGTCAATCCGAAGGGCGCCTGGCGTGTGGAGAACGGAAAGTACTCTTATCCCGGCCGAATCACTTGCTACGCCTTTCTTGTGGTCGGTCAGTTGGCAAACGGGCAAATGTACAGGTGAGTTGGTTAGCTTTTCTGACGCTGCAGCCGCAATCCACTGAGCGATGTTGGATTGTCGCTCGGTCCAGTGGGTCTATCTGCACTAGTAGACCCTATAGCACTTAGGCACTTAACGCCGTTTCTGGTATCGGTACGCAAGGCGAATGGCAACGTTTTTATACCCCCAAGTTCAGGGTCTACTGTGGTACCATATGGCGCCCCTACCTTGGTACTGGTACCTTGTGCCGGTACTATGTGATACCATTCACTTCGTATTTGGCTCAGATTTATCATATGTACGATGTATCCTACCGGCACCATTATGGTACCGTCAGCGTCACCCATGGCCATGTGAAGGTGTAGGCATGGGCTAACATTTCGGCTGAGAGAGTGGTAAATTTTCAAATCCTGACGGGGGTAACCGCGGCCTGATGGTGGGTAGGTCAACCCCCAGCCCTCTTGCCCATGTCTGGGTAGGGGTACCATTATGTTGCCGGTACCTGCCATGTATGATACCTGCAGAGTCACCTGAACGTGGCGCTGGCGGTACCATGGTGCCACTAGCCTAGGTACCGATAGCATAAAGGGCGTTAAGTGCCTGACTCAGGCGTTGAAGAAGAGTGGTTTCAGCAACTTCTGCGAGCAGTTAGTGAAGGTGTGTCGTAGCAAGGGGATGGTTTTTGAGACCTCCAACCAAAGCGGCAACACACAGCCCACCTACATCAAGCACCAACTGAATCCGAGCAGTGTGAAAGAGGCGCTGAAGGAGTGTCGACAGCAGTGCCAGTCTATTGGACAGACTGTCGATATCGTTTTGGTGGTGATGGAAGACCAGCACTCTAAACTCATTCACAGTAGGTTCTAAACAGCCGCTCTGTCTCCGGCGCTCGCTCTATCTAGTCTACAGTTTCTTCTACTGTACAGTCTACAAATTCAACAGAATACCAAATTGCACCACTTAAGGCTAGAAACTTGCCGATTCGGCTTTTTCTCTGGGTAGTTTTCGTTAAGGTGCAGAATTAGGCTGTTGTATTGTTCTGCTTAGAGTTCGAACCGGTATTATTGGGCTATCCGATCCGATGTGCGGGGGCCTTACGGCCTAGGATCAGACTCGTGGTCCATTTGGCGACCCCCGTGATTCGTCATCTCGGACGTTGCCCTTCACTTCGGTATACCGGTATTTATTCGGTATTTACTGAAAATGTTTTATAAAATCAAAACACTGAATTTCCCATTTACAAGACCCATGGAATTACTTATTTCCAAGGTCAGAGGCTAGAAAATTCATCAAAATCAATGGGATTTACAGTTTTTACCTGCTACGTAGTGTACAGTATGGAGATCTGTATTAGACGAGCAGTGACAAAATGCGGTCTATCCCAAAAATGCCCATTCTTCGGTATGGGTTCGGTATACCCAATCAACAGTACAAAAGATCCTGCCTGCATCAGTTAAATGTAGCTGTTCACTGAAATGCAATTTTTGGCCCAGCTATGCAAGTATTGGGTATTGGGTATTGTGGTATCGGGTTTTCCAGGTATGGTTCGCACTCAGTTCTGCTAGCTACACGGTCTCCTAACGTGCTAAGATTTGGTTTTTGCTGCCCTTTCCCTAAATGTTTCTGCCGAAGCATGCAAATAATTGACTAGTCCAGAGTAGAGAGCCATGGGCCGAAAAAATGTTGAGGTTGTCTCGAGCGTGCCAAAAAAAGTCCAATTTTCTCGGCGAGTTTGGTATGGTCGATCAAGAGGGAGGGGTTTCACCAGACCCGTGCACGAATGTGTATGTAGAGAGAGAGATATGTTCTAGAGCTGGTGAAGCTGGCAGGGGACTCTGAGATGGCTCTGCCCACCCAGTGCGTGAAGGCCAGTAACTTGCAGCAGTTCCACCCGAACAACTTCGACGGAAACCTGCAGCCGCGCTCTCGCACCTTCCTACACCAATTAGCTTTGAAGGTCAACCTAAAAGTCGGAGGTTTCAACTACCGAATCGACACACAGGACGCTCTGTACGTCTAACACATTAGTCCTTCTTTCTGACGTGTAGTTTGCTACTACACTAGAGTATGGAAATGCCAACCGCTAAACCCCACCCAAAAATACAAGTACCAGTAGCGGCTGCACTACTAACAAACTGGATCAGAAAGCACTAATTTTTAGCTTAAAATTCCCTTAAAACCTTCTGTAACCAGACCACTGCTGTGCATTTAAGAGAAATCGGTGTTTTTGTATTTTTTTACTTGTTTTAGCTCTAAAACGCTCACTTAAAATGGCGATTTTTAGCCTTATTTCTGGGAAAAAAACGGTGCTAAGAACGCATTTCCAGGGTGTTTTGGAGTATCTTGACATTTTAGACCCCCTCCGGGAGAAACCCCTTAGAGCCCCGTTGTGACGGAAAATAGCCTACCCCTGTTACATGTAGTATGTATGTTTGTTGTAGGTGGATGGAACTGACGGACGGAGAGTCGCCAACACTGTTCATCGGTATGGACGTGAGCCACCCAGGACCCAGTAGTCATTCGGTTCTGCCTTCGCTGGCCGCTGTCATAGCCAACACTAATATAGAAGCAACTGAGTACGGAGTGTCGTTCAAGGTAAACTATACAGATAACGATTTTCGATTGTGCAACAGTCTGTTTGCATTTTGTGTTGGCCACCGCTTTGAGAGTAGAGAATGGGTTGGAAAGAGATGTGTTGTTCTAGCTGCAGAACACCGGTCAGGACACCATTATCTACACGTTCGAGGCGATTCGCGCGCGGCTGCTAGACTTCTACAGCAAGACCAAGCGCAAACCCGACCGACTGATCGTGTTCAGAGACGGCATCAGCGAGAGCCAGTTTCTAGAGGTCAGCACCACCCCAGTATCTTGTTGTAACAAAAAACGACCCTTATTTAAAGACAGCTGCTTTCTTGAAGGCCAGTCAAAAACCCTAACTGAGTGTGTGACTGGTGATACGGCTATGTTTAGTGTCTAAACGAAGAGATGCGCTCAATAGAGCAGGCTCTGGATTGGCTGGGCAGTGCCGATTACAAACCGAAGATCACCTTTATTTTGGTGCAGAAGCGACACCACACTCGCTTCTTCACACAGGAGGTGAAGTGGCAGAACAGAGAGCTCTCGTCCAACCGGAACGCTCCGGTAGGAACCACCGTTGACAAGACAATCACTGCTCCCGACAAGTTCGACTTCTTCCAGATCAGTCAAGATGCCATTAAGGTACGCTTGTCGCGCTTACTCTAACCTCTGCGTGCACAGCAAAAACCACTGTTCCTGACTAACAGTTAACCCGATTTGCTAATGCTTCTTTACAGATCGCTTCAACCGTGTCTTGTAATCGCATTAGCCGTATCTTCTCCGATTATTCTGGAAAGCAATTTCAGACACAAAAATTGTCAAAATCGCCCGTAAAACAGCACTTTTTAGCTGTACTTCAGCCTAAATTCGCGATTTTTGACGATTTTTAGCCTTCAAAATGTTTTGAGCGTTTTAGTGCCCAGCCCCTCCCAAAATTTGGGCCGGCGCCAGACCCCCCAACATTCGGCGGATGACCTGTTACATGTATGAAAGAAATACAATAACTAGTACAAAGGCTATTTCCCTCAAAGTAATTTTGGCTGTAGGGCAGCTAGAGAAAATCGAATAACAAATACGTCCATGACTTTTTGTCTTCTACAATACCTAAGAGTTCAGCTGCTCCTAGCAAAGTTGAACTTTTTCGTTGACTGCCCCTTAATTTAGCTTGTCTAAGTTGCAGGGCACCGCCCGACCGGCCCATTACGTGGTTTTGTACGACGACAGCTGCTACTCGGCCGACGACATCCAGGCAATCGCCTTCCGTCTCTGCTTTCTGATGCAACGCTGCTCCAGGACCGTCTCTCTGCCCGCTCCCACCTACTTCGCACATCTGGCCGCCAAGAGAGCCATGGAACTGATAGAGTCAGTTACTGTACCATTTGGGGACTAGACAGGGTCGACCGGGGCCTGTATTTATAGTCCTCTCTGCATTGACCGCGAAGGGTATGCAGAGATGCCCGGAGGCTCTGGATCTTTGTACCCCGAAAATAGGCCCTGTACTGATTTGTCGGCCAGACCACTGCGGTAGTAACCAACTTAATGGTTCTCTGCTGACCAGAAATCTTTCCCTGTCTCTCTTCAGTTGACTCAGGTTGCAGGGCCGAGACATCAAGTACGTCAGACAGTACGTCGGAGCCGCCTCGAATGTTGGCCGAAGAGCGAATGAAGGAAATTCTCAACAATATATCAGTATCTGGCATGTTTTTCCTTTAGATTTGCAGCTTTACTGTGCTTCTGGGGAACCGTAAAAAGTGTGGCTTTCTCTGGTGTTTAGCTAACTTTTGACCACACAGTCAGCCATTTTACTTTGTGATACATTTTGCGGCTAGAGAGGTTATCTAAGTTGTGTTACGGTATGTACAATAATTTAAACGTTTATCTACTGTTTTGTTTTTCGACGTTATTTGGTGTCTGAAGTAAATTTCTACAATTTTTGCCGGATTAATCCTTGAACATGATGCGTGCTTCGCAGTCATTTATTCGTCAACCTACGTATAATTTTAAAAAAGTTGTAGTACAGTAGTTCTACTAGGATGGATGGTCTGTACGCTGAAACTAGTGGTCTGCTGCATCGGATTAGCTTTGGATTAGCTGAGATGGAAAGAGCTCCCTCTAGAGATAAAGGCTTCACCGTTCAACAGAGGCTTAGACAAGAACTGGACCACGTATGTACAGTCATTTCTCCCTATTGTTGTTCTTGGTGTTTCATAGCGGGTGTAAGTTGGAAATTGAAACGATTTTGGCCACCAGTGGAGTTTGCCGCCAGGCCAGGTCGTAATTGCAAAATGTTGGCAGAAAGGTAGAAAAAACTGAGTAATTGGTCAATAAACTGACCAAAGACCAGATTTCCAACAAAGATTTTATTGGAATACCGAAATTTTCCGTAATTGAGATTCAGCACATAGTTGGCAACTACTTACCGGTAACAACTTTTGGAGACCTTTAGCAGACTTATTAATGAGCCCATGCACACGTAATGACTTCAACAGCATCTTCAGTTTAGATAAACTCCAACTGTGAGAAAATGGATATTCTGGTCAGTAAGGAAGCGCCATCTCGCAGAAGAACGGCAAAATACAAAGTCGATCAGCTCAAATACGACTACCAACACTTGGAGGTAATTATCGCATAAATTCTACTTCTAACCTTTTTTAGTTGATTTGTGCAAAAAGGCCTCAGAAATAGCTAATAAAAAAGTTCTTTCACTCCACTCAAGAAAGCAAGAGTTGTCCCAGAAATTTGGTTCAAGCAATCTAGCTAGTGAAACGTAATCAGAACGGGTCTAGGCGTCGCTGGAAGCACTGCAACGTAAACTGGAGTACCGTTGGAAGCACCAGCAGGAGCGCGAGGAGTTGTTGTCGAAGCGATTCACTGCTAACGACGCCACTGCCCTCAACATGTCCGATTCGGAGCTGGACCACAACGACAGACTGACCGGCGCCAATAGAGGAGTGGACGAGCTGCTGGACAGCGGTCAGACCATTCTCGGTAATCCAGAACTGCATCTAAGTCAGACAGACTAGTCCACTTTAGCCTACGTAGCTACAAATGGCTACAATTAGCTAAATTGGGCTAAAATAGCTTAACCCGCCTATGTAGCTCTGAAGGCAGCTAGCTATTTAGAGCTACATAGGCGGGTTAAACTATAATTGTAGCCATTTGTAACTACGTAGCCTAAAGTGGATTAGTCTCTCTGACTGTGCAAGGGCTGCACTGACAGTTTCTCTCCTCTAGCAGATGCACTTTCCAAAACCGAATCAGAGCTTTTGCCCGATCGATCGTCCGCCTACTCTTGCTAAATAAAGCTACGTAGCAAGTGTGGGTATATTTTAGAGAATCTGCGCTCCCAACATATCAGCCTGAAAGGGGCCAAGAGGAGAATTCTGGACGTGGCGCAGCAGTTGGGACTGTCCAACACGGTGCTGCGGCTGATTGAGCGCAGAACCAGAGAGGACACCTATTTCCTGTTCGGGGGCATGCTGGTCACTTGTCTTATTATGTACTTTTTCTACCGGTGGTGGGTGAAGGTCTGAACTGTTTTTATCACAGCCAAATCTCTAAGGGTAAACTGAAACCTCTGCAACTGCGTTTTTAGCTATAATAATGATAAAAAGTTGAATTCTAAGCAGTCAAATTTCTAATACTACAGGGCAAAGGCTAAATTCGAGTACCAAACGCATTTCAAACCAAGTTTGTTATCACTGAGCCGAGCCACTATAGTACTGTACTTATTACTGACGGTTCGAAGGTTTTACGGGCAGAGATTTGACTTGATTTGAATACTTGATCAAGGCACTGAGAAAGGCTGTCCAACCAAAATCAACCGTTGTTTATTGCCAAGAAAGCACTTTGTTCGGGATGGAATAAATTATTGTAACACAGATAGAGAAGCAGCACAACTGAATGAAAGCGTAGTCATCAGTCAAATATAGGTACGTCTCTAAACACTCGACTAGAGCAGAAACTAGCGCCCCACCCGATACCAATTTCTACCGTCCTTCTCCTTAAATCAAAATATCAGTAGGTTATTATTGAGCCACAACAAGAAAAGTGACAATAATGCAAGAAAATTCAAGCTTGTGAATTTCGAAAAAATGGCATAGCGGGGAAATCATTTTTTCATTTGAACTTGTTAAATCAAAGTCTAAGAAATCGTTTGCATTGACGGTTAGGTTAGACTGAGTAGAAAATGAATAATTGGCTAGTCTTGCACTAGAAAGTGCCCAAAATTGTTAGAAATTCCCCTCAAAGGGACCATACATGTAACAGGTCATCCGCCGATGGGGAGGGGGTGGGGGTCTGACCCCAAATTAAACAGGAGGGGTTTGGGTACTAAACAACGCTCAAAATCGCATTATTCGGCTAAAAAACCGTCAAAGATGGCTAATTTGGGCTCGAATACAGCTAAAAAGTGCTACTTGGTAGGAGATATTAGCAATTTTAGTGCGTTAAAACTTGCTGAAAAAATGCAGACGGCCCCAAGGTCCCCTGTTACAAGTATGAAAGGGCGCAAACATGTCAGTCACAGCTTGTGGGTGCGATATGGAGGGACTCTGATATGCGGTCGGTCGGGCGCTAGTCGAAAGCAACTGTAAGCAGACCGGCCAAACAAACAGTCAGACAGACTGTGTGCGTGACTAGTCGAAGAAGGCATAAGAAATAGGGATCAGGCCTCTTTCTCTTTCCTGCCGGAATGGGCGTCACCGTTTCGTCTGCGAGATTTGTTCAGTGCAAGAGAGGAGCAGAACCGCCTCACCGTCTGCATCGACGGAACCGGCAGCTCGAACTGGTGCGGCACTCGACCCAAACCGCCGCTCTCGAAGAACCTCAACCCTCTACCGTTAGACAATATTAGGTTTGACTATTTGCTTTGCCCTCAGCTGGTGGGTGCCGCCCAGTTCTACATGACAGAGCTGTGTCTTTCAGATGCGAAAGGCAAGGAGAGAGCAATTCTCTTCTCTGTGCCAAAAATTTACTCTTTTCGTACTCAGATCTCAGTATTCCGGCAGACCGAAAAGGACGCACCCGAACTGCAACCTACGTAGGCATTTAGGGGTGGGTAAGATGTGTTGAGGCAAAAGTTTGTGGAAACCGAGCCTGCCTGACAGAAGGAAAGCTAGATTTGTGTCCCAGAGTAAGAGAGTGATGAAGAAAAGAAAGTACCTACCAAGTGAGTGGGAACCAGATACGTGTGCGTTCGTCTGCGGCGCCGTAGTGTCTGTGGTAGGCGAGTGTGTGGTAGTAGAGGAAGAGTCTGCTGCTTATGTAGAAGGCGATGAACACGTCGATACTGTAGTGTTCGTGTGCGGCGAGAATGAAGAAAATGCCGAACAAATTCATCACCCACGTGGCCGTGTGCAGATGACTCCAGTGCGACGGCGTGTCTGCAACACCTTATTTAGCCGTCTACAGTACATACACCGAGTTGCCATAGTTAAGGCACTTTCTAAATGGCCGCAACCGGAACCGGAACTTTTCAGCGGAGGCTAAAAATTCGAAATTGCTCCCAGAAGGAACAAAAAATCCTAGCTGAAAACTGCGGAAGACAGCTAGTTGCAGGGTGCTTTGCTATAGAACTGGTAGAACTGCCATGAAATATTACTGTTTTACGTGTCCAAGTAGTGTTTACATACTGTTTAAGCACAAAAAAAACATTGATTTAGTATTAGTTTACTGATTTCTCAGAGAATCCTACATTCCCCAAACTGGACCCCATACACCTTCTTTGATGACTTTGCATGTTTTTAGATTTGGAATGATATCTCTTTTAAGACCTCTGTATTTTTTTAAATTTCGGCTTTAAAATATCGAAACAACTGAAATTTCCCATCTGAAACAACTGTAATTGTTAAGCTCCATTTGGGCTGTAGTAAATCATCAACATCTTTGTGTGCACTTCTGAGAAAAAAGTAGTGATAGCAATAAAAGTTGTTGCCTAAAACGAAGTTTTTAGGTGATTTATTAATAGTGTTTAGCATTATTGCATGGAATTTAGCAGGTTTGTTTCCAAAAAGAGCGGAAAGTCAAAAAGTTCCGGTTCCGGCGCGCCAGTCCGTCCGGAACCGGAATTCGGGGCAGCTGCTAAAATGGAGTAAGGTAGCAATGAAATGATTACACTCAGTGATGAAGTGATTGAGCAGCGTAATTGCAGTGGTGTGTCCGGAGAACATGTAGTCCCCGCAGGTTCGCACGCCTTTCAAAGACAGTCCCATCCCTGACCAAATAAAGAACGCCTGCTGCAGCTTCTCTTTCAAGCTGCCATACGCCTGCAACCAATACTCACACCTGCAGAGAGCTTACCTAATTGGTTCGCTAATTAGTACACAAGTGCCCTGGCGCCAGACTTGGACAAGGGGGGTCTGAATGGGGTTGGCCCCCTCAAGCTCTGACCTACCCCCCCTCAGCCGGCCGCTACCCCCATCAGGAATTTTTTGGAAGAATTATGTATAGAAAATCATAATAATGATATGCCTGGATTAGGTGTAAATGAGCTCGGAATAGCTTATTTTAACTAACTTTAATGAAAAATAAGCCACAAAACCTTGATTTTAGCCATAAATCGGACTATTTGGCTTACCACCCCCTACCCCCTCGCCTCAGGAATTGAAAATTCTAGCCCCCATCAGCCGAAATGCTAGCCCATGTCTGGCTAAGTCTAATTCCAGTCAAACTGGTTTCGAACCCACTGCAACCGCTACAGATGCAGGGGCCGCCGTGACTCAAGGCAACCAGCTAACCACTGAGCCAACGACGCGACTGAAGCTTTTTTAACCTTCAAAAAATTTTTTTACAGCTCTACTTAAAATGAACTTAAGCGGCTTTTGATAACCGAATTTGGCGTTCCGCTGCTCACTATTCGTGACAAATCGGTGTTTTTAAAAATCGATTTCCGTCATCTTTTGCGTGTAAACCTAAACGTAAACGCCATTTGGCAGCTTAAAATAACGACTTTTAGCCTTTTTACTGAACAAAACGCGCATTTCAGGCAATTTGGAGCTTCTTAAAAATTGGACCCCCTTCCCGGGCGAAACCCCCTACTCCCGGGCCGGCTATTACATGTAGGTTGACAACGTACTAGAGCTGTCAATTCTGCACTACAAGAAGGTGTAAATCACCGGCCAATGAATGGGTAGAAGGAAGACCGGTCAATTTCTGACTACGGATGCGACCGCTATACGGTATAATACCGTATGCCGCCGTATAATAGCGTATAGTTTTAGACACTGAACTATTCAGTTTTTCGTAGAAAAATCCGCATATTTATGCTATTCATGATCCCAAAACACCAATTTTTGACGACATTCTGAATTGTTCGATTGTTTAAGTAAGTTTTCAGTTTTTCAACAAAAACAAAAAGTAAAGAAAGCGCTCTAAAATAGTAACAGATTTGGTCTTGCACAATATTTATCTGTTTAGTTGAATTTTTACAGTAAGGCCAATTTATTATTATGATCGACTTTGTTTACTGACTGTCGCAGGTGACTTACACCGCTTTCTGACTGAAATTGTAACACTTAAGACTTTGCAATAAAGATTGCACGTTACTCTCTTCTACTACTCACTTTAAAAATCTACTGTAATGCCGAATTTTATGTCATTAATATAGAATTTACAACAATCTCCACGATTTCTACTTAACTAAGAGTTTCTCGCTTATTGGAGCACACTACATATACGGTATCGAAAACGATATACGGTATTTTATACCGGCCCATCACTGGATGGATGGATTGTCCGGGCGGGGCCGTCGTAACCCCTGAGTTAGGCCACACTGCGGGCCATACATGTGCATGGTCGGCGGCTCAGGGGGTGACGGCCAGGTGTCCGTGCGTAGTTGCCTGGACATTGGTGCAAATTTTCGGCGGGGAATTCAAATTTTGGCGGGAAATTTAAATTTTTGCCCAAAATTTCGGCTAGAAATAGTTTCTGTCAGAAAAGTGTTTTTTTTGGCAATTTTTTGTCGAAAGTTTGATTTTTACCGAAAATTTCGTATTTCTAGCCGAAATTTTCGGTAAAAATCAAACTTTCGACAAAAAATTGCCAAAAAATCGAAAATTTTCAGGAAAATTTGAAAAAAATTCGGGTTTGGTGCGTAGTTGCCTGGAGGAAGGGTGCGTAGTTGCGTAGTTGCCAAAATTGATTTCTGTGGCTCAAAAACGCATCTGGAGGCCTTCTAGCAGCCTCTAGCAACGTTTGGTAGATTATTATTTTCGTCCGCCCTGTCCCCCTCTGGGCACCCCCCATGCACATGTATGCTGCGGGCCCATCACCCACACCCATATCACCCTGCTCTTCCTTTGCTGCCTTCGCTACTAGCCTAAACACATGCTCGGTGACAGTCTGGGCGGGTTTCAGTGGTAGCTGTCCCCGTTCCATATGTCCCAACACGTGTAGTTTGCTATTGTAGCTTTAGGTGCTTAGGCAGCTCCAGTCGGTTCCCATTTACCTACTCGCTGTGACCAGCTTTCGGTGGCCTGGGTGCGGCTTTGCGCCGACGACCAACTCTTTGCGGCAAGAAACGTGCGCCGCCGAGAGGATGAACGCACTTAGATGCGCACAGTGGCTATGCGCCCTAAACCACTACACCAACTGTGCCGGCCCGGCCGATCCCTATGTCTGACCTTAGCTCTGCACTCGAGATGCACACCGGGAACGGAGAGAGAAGTGATGAGCATTGTGAAACAGCGCAGCAGAAAGACAGTGCCCACAAGCGAGAACATACGACGCATTATTATCACTCTGAAATAGAGCCGACAGTCTAACCGACTTGCAAGCAAAAACAGCTTTAGACTCCATTAAATTAAGCTGACCTGTAACGGTGAAAGATCAATACAAGGCACCAAATCGACGCCATACACATCGCCAACAGCTCGCACACTTCGAATGCCCACGGAATCAGTGGAACGTTATCTAGAACTATGTCCGGCAGCGGCGGATACGTCTTCATGTCCGGCACTCTATAACTCTCATTCTCATCAAACAGTCAGCAAACAACAACATATGGTACCAGCAGACATGGGCTAGCATTTCGGCTGATGGGGGTAGAATTTTCAATTCCTGAGGGGGGTAGGAGCGCCTGATGGGAGGCTGAGGGGGTGGTAAGCCAAAAAGTCCGATTTTTTGGCGAAAATCAGGGTTTTTTGGCTTATTTTTCATTAAAATAAGTTAAAATTAGCTATTCTGAGCTCATTAACGCCTATTCCAGGCATATTTTTATCATAATTTTCTATACAAAATTCTTCCCAAAAATTCCTGATGGGGGGTAGCGGCCGGCTGATAGGGGGTAGATCAGAGCCTGATGGGGGGCCAACCCTCCCTCAGCCCCCCCCCTTTGCCCATGTCTGGGTACCAGTACATACATGGAAACGGTACCATCAACGTCAAGTGGTACCATAATATTATAAGGCACGGAAGGAACCATTTATGGTACCACCTGAGGCCTCGATCGAAGGGATCCAACTGTGCAATCAACCTATAGAGTGGAGCAGAAAACCATCGGAAACATTTCTGTAGCTAATCAAACTATGACTGGACCTAAAATTACAGACTGATAGGCAGACAGAGAAGTTGTTAGCTTCTGCCTAATCAGCTTAGCTTTTTAGAAGCGACCAGCTGCTGCCACAATCATTACTAATTCAGCCAGCTGTTTTTATAACGAAAAATCAATAGCACGCTAGCTGCTCTCTCTCTCTCTCTCTCTCGTCAAAGCGATAAACATTTGCTGTAATAGCAACCAGCTCGCTTGCAATCAAAAAAACAGTTGCGAAGCCAGAAAAAGAATCTGCAGACAATTTTCTACTCGGCCCGCATTTTCTGGGAACCATTAAGTTAATCTTAAGCAACTTGATTCGAGTGTATAAAAATCACTAAATCTATCTTGATTGAAAAACAGCAACTCCTAGCCGTACTCGCGTCTTTAGACTGACGCAGGTGCACTATTTACGGTACTACAAACTATATCAAATTAATGTTCCCGCCCGTCACCACAATTGTTAAAAACTTTTTTGAAGGCCAAACGTTTTTTTTGAAAATCGTCTTAAAGGGGTCCAGCGTGTTAGTACAAGTACTTACAACAAATTTTCCACTTTTGCACCTCAAGTCAGTTAAGAAACCTGTTCGAAAACGCCAATACAGGTCTAAACACTGTCTGTAACTGTACAATTTCACCGAAAATTATCATTAGAGGCACTTCTAGGTGAATCCTAAGGAAGCATTTCTTAAGCAGTCGCTGTTAGGCTCAATGCAAAAGAAGTATTATACAGGTTGCTGGATAAAATGTTGGCTGCTTCCAAAGAATTTACAAAAAATTGCATGTATGTACGTGAATTTTCCCACTTTTTGCCTTAATTTACATTATTTGAGCCTTCAAAAAAGTTTTTTAAATAGGTTTTTTAACACGTTTGACCCGTGACAGTAGGCAGTGGCTCTCACCTGTCGTGTACCAATACCATAACGAAGGCAGTGAGCAGGAGAGCCATAAGACAGTAGGCGGCCGCAATCAGCATCTTAATCAGACTCTTTTCTGGCGTGTCGGGCGACTCGACGCGGGCGATCAGGTCCGGTCTGCGTCTGTCCTTGTCCTCAAGTCTGTCCGACGGCTGGCCAGTCTGCGGAGTGGAGGCCAGGTCAAGCAACTGCAGACCCGTTCGACTGAACACCTCCGGATGAGTTTGGCCGTCGGTCGAATCGTCCGAAACTGAATTCGTACCCGAACTGCAACTCAGCCACAGTTGTCAAGCGACAGCTTAAGCTTATTATGATTAGGATAGCCGAAAACCCCAATAACTTGTGCCAGCCCAGCTAGCTAGTTTAAGCTGCATATTGATTTATCCAAAAAAATTTTAGTTTTCAGAAAACCTATTTTTTATATTTTTGACAATAACAACTGTGCGGTCAAAGCTGGTGCCTCAAATTTTAAGACAAAAAATTTCCATGGATTTTCGACATACATGGGCTGGAACAGACATGGGCTAGCATTTCGGCTGATGGGGGGTAGAATTTTCAATTCCTGATGGGGGGCTGAGGGGGGTAGGAGCGCCTGATGGGGCTGAGGGGGTGATAAGCCAAAAAGTCTTATTTTTGGCGAAAATCAGGGGTTTTTTGGCTTATTTTTCATTAAAATAAGCTAAAATTAGCTATTCTGAGCTCATTTACGCCTATTCCAGGCATTTTTTTATCATAATTTTCTATACAAAATTCTTCCCAAAAATTCCTGATGGGGGTAGCGGCCGGCTGATGGGGGGTAGATCAGAGCCTGATGGGGGTCAACCCCCCCTCAGCCCCCCCCCCCTTTGCCCATGTCTGGGCTGGAATAATCCGTAGGGGGTCAGGAGATCTCGGGGTCCCGGAAAGTCTCAAAAAACGCCTATTTTGCCTTAAATAAGCGAAAATTTTCTCCCTCCGGGAGGGGTGTGGCTGACCGATGGGGTGGTATTGGCCGACGAGGGGGTAAACCCGCGGCGACGCCGATTTAGCGGTACTATTAGGCGGTACTATTAGGCGACAGGAATAATTTTTTTCTGTAAGTCCGTAGGGCAACATAGTTAGCACTAAAACATAGTACAACAATACAAACAGCACAAACGCAATTAAAACAAAGCATAACAAAATAGCAAACCTAATTCAAGGACTCGTTTAAAAAATAAGTGCAACACCATGGATGGATAAATTCCAACTCACTGAGCACTCATTAGTAGAGTAGAAAAGATATCAGCATTTCTGCACATGTCGCAGAACATTTATAGAGCGGCAGATGGATGGGCGCGCCGCATCAAATTCTCGCAACAAAACTATGAGCTGCGCTCTACCCCTAACGACCCCACCCACCCACCTGAAGGCGACTGCTGTTCCTGACCCCACACACCAAAATCGCCGCGGCCCCCAAACCGGCAGGCCCACCCCCAAATTTTCGGACTTTGACTACCCCAACCCATTTTTCCGGCCCATGTATGCATTTCACAGAACATTTATAAAGCGCCAGATGGATGGACCCGCCGCATCAAAGTCTCGCTGCGAAACTGTGTGAGCTGCTTCCTGCTAAGTTATTGGTGCGATCGTCTGCATCCAAAGTGCGTTGATGAACAAAGGAACCGGAAAATAGGTGGCCGACCTGACGGCCGCAAAAGTGATGACTCGACGCAAGCTGGGGAATAGGGGCAAATGCCAGAGCTGGCACCATCTTCAACGAAAAGCAAAATCTGGGTCTGTCTGGTACCGATTCATCAGATGCAATTCGGCCAGATTTTTACGTTGTCCACAAATGGAACATACAGGTGGAAATCTGAGTTAGAAACAGTCAGGGCAGGTGAATATAGCCTTGTTTAGCTAACAGTTAACGAGTTATAAGATTAGCGAGACATGCTTTTACTGCCACTTAGCCATGCATAGTCAAAAATAGCGCATTTATGCTTGCAGACCCTTGACTGATCGGAAGGGCCGCCTAATTGGTACTCATACATGTGCATGGGGGTGCCCAAGGGCGACGAAAATGAAAATCTACCAATCGTTGCTAGAAAGCCTCCAGATGCGTTTTTAAGCCACAGAAATCAATTTTGGCAACTACGCACCCTTCCTCCAGGCAACTACGCACCAAAGCCGAAATTTTTTCAAATTTTCCTGGAAAATTTGATTTTTTGGCAATTTCTATCAGAAAAGTGGTTTTTTGGCAATTTTTTGTCGAAAATTTGATTTTTACCGCAAATTTTTGAATCTTAACCGAAAATTTCGTATTTTAGCCAAAATTTTGGACAAAATTCAAATTTCCCGCCAAAATTTGAATTTCCCTCCTAAAATTTGCACCTGTATCCAGGCAACTACGCACGTGGATCTGGCCGTCCCTCCCTCAGCCGCAGACCATGCACATGTATGTTGGTACTATTATCTATTAATGTTTTTGTCGCCTAGTAGTACCATCGCCAAATCGGCGTCGCCTAATAGTACTGCACCGTAAACCCCACCCTAACCCCCCGCTACCCATGTATGATTTTGGACCCTATTTACGAAATTTCAGCCTATCTGGGCAAAAGTTAAGCCAAAAGTAAACAAGTCAGCAAAAACAAATACTTCCGTTTCTGAGTTACCCTATAGATGAGAAAAAGTGAGAGAGAGAGAAAGAGAGACCTGAGCGAATCGCAGGGAAAGTGAGCGTCTCCGTTTGGCACAGCCGTCGGCAGGTGGCGTATTTGGTCGACTCCTCCTGCTTTGGCTCGTCTCCTCAAATCGGCCAGTGCGTGCGACAGTCTTTTTATGTCGCCGAGAGCTCTCAGCTCTAGGGGCGGCTTGCGAAAGTCCGACTCCCGCAGCAACAACAATGCCTCGCCGTCCACCTTAACACACTGAACTGTTGCATGGAAACCGGAGAAATCTACAGTGCCTATCAGTTGCCGTGGCAGACCGATCTCTCAAAAAAGTCTGTAAAATTGAGGACTTTCTTTAGAATTTTTTTGAGAATGTGCGTGCGTAAAACTAATCAATTTATATTTCTCTCAATTTCTCCTTTAAACAGTGTACTTTCTGTTTTTTTAACGAAATAAAGGTTATTCAAGCTGCGGGTTTTATTAAAATTCAACATGGCGCACCACTCATGCGGCCAGACACTTTGTGCCCAGATAAGGGCTAGCATGTCGGCTGAGGGGGTAGAATTTTCAATTCTTGAGGGGGGCTGGAGGGGGATAGGAGCGGTTGAAGGGGCTGGTAAGCCAAGAAGTCCGATTTTTGGCTTATTTTTTATTAAAATAACCTAAAATAACCTATTCCGAGCTCATTTACACGTAATCCAGGCATATTTTTATCGTAATTTTCTATACAAAATTCTGGCAAAAAATTCCTGAGAGGGTAGGTCAGAACATGAGGGGGCCAACTCCGCTCTGCCCCCTTGCCCATGTCTGTTTGGATTCAGGTGCCTTACGCCGACTTTATTGCTGTGGAGAGGTGCCATACGCCGACTAGGTGCTAAACGCCGACTGGGGTGGTGCTTTACGACGACTGAGCAGGTGCCAAACGCCGACTCAACAGTTGCGATACGCCGACTGGACTCCTAACTAACGCTTATAACCTAATAGCTGGCTGCCAATGTATTTGTGCTTATAGTACAGTACTATTTATCTAGTATTCACATATGTAGTGCTATATGCCGCTGCAAACGCAAATACCGGCCAAAAATATCTGCATATCTGGTGACAGCAGATCACAGTCGCGAGCAACTGGCATCCTAACTTTAAACAGGTCAGGTAGCAGACAAAGTTCGATTGTGAGTGAGCAATGGGGGAAACAAGCAAAATTTTCACTGGATTGGCCAAGAGCAATCGTACCATATTCTATACCAAAATGAAGCTGATAAAAAGCGCTACAAGGTTATGAAATAAAAAAGTGCCTCTAGGGAGTTTGAGCCGCGTTATGGCCCGCCAAAGAGGTCGAAAAAATGTTTTTTTTCTTCCAAAACAAAATTGGACTGCAGGTTCTTAAAGTACTCCAAAAGTAATTAGGCAAAATCCGAACTGTTGTAAACAATTCGCGCCAAACCCCGGTTTGCGCGATCGGGATAAAAGTCAGGTCGGCGTATCGCACCAGAAGAGTCGGCGTAAGGCACCTGGCCAGTCGGCGTAAAGCACCTACAGGTTGAGGCTCCTAGGTCGAGTCGGCGTAAGGCACCAAGCCAGTCGGCGTAAAGCACGACACAGTCGGTGTAAGACACCCTTTTAATTGGTCGGCGTATCGCACTAACACCGTCTGTTTGTGCCTACCTTATGCTGAATGGCGATGAGGTTGGCATACTTAGCGAAACCCTGTTGGTTCAGCCAATAGCACACATCCTCGGTGCTCCAACTGTTTACAGCAGAAGACATTCGTATACGCAGACTAATTATCACCACATTCCCTGAAGAAAACCACCTCATATGTTACAATAATGACAGTTAAACTGCGCAGTGTGGTGTCTCCATGAGAGATCCCATACTTTCCGTTAACAAACAAGGCACTTCAGTCACTTCAAAGTCCATGATGACTCTCCTGGAGCGTAAATACAAATCGCTAGCAGGCAGGTAGGCTCCGCCGACCACGATTTCAACTTAAGACTACCAGAGCATGTTTTACAGCTTACAATTCAATTCAATATAACTTAACGATAAGTGCGATATGAGTCAAGCAAAAGACACTGAGTTAGGCATACTGTATAATAGCCATTTTATAACCCTAGCCTATCCATTAGTAAAAAAAGAAAGATCTAAGCGACAGACTGCCTCTTTAAAGTTTTCAACGGATCGGGAATGGACCACATTATCAGGTAAACTGTTCCATATCGGGACAACTCTACAAGCAAAAGAAAAATGTCTTGTGTTAGACCGTGCTCGTTGAACAGATAGTTGTAAAGAGTGGCTACAAGTTACAGTTTGGGTGCTATAGAGAAAACTCTTCGCATGACGCATCATCTATGCCGTGAAGCAGTTTATAGACAAATACAAGATCGGCTTGTATCCTCCTGACATACATGTAACAGGTCATCCGCCGATGGGGGGAGGTGGGGTTGGGGGGGGGGGGTCTGGCGCCGGCCGGGGGGGGGGGGGGGCTGAGCCAAAATTTTGGGGGAGGGGGTGGGCACTAAAAAACGCTCAAAAATCGAAAAAATCGCAATTTTTCGGCTAAAAATTGCCAAAAATCGCTAATTTGGGCTGAAATACAGCTAAAAAGTGCTGTTTTGCAGGCGATTTTGGCAATTTTTGTGTGTGAAATTGTAAAAAATTGCAAAAATTTGCTCGAAAATTTACTTGCCAGAAAAATCGGAGCGGGGGGTCGGTGAAATCGTCTGGGGGGGGGTCCCCATCCGGGGGGTCTGACCTATTTCGGGTGGGGGGCAGACCCCCCAGACCCCCCTGTTACATGTATGCCTCCTGATGTCCAAATACTGTAAGCCTACCAGACGAATTTCATAAGGGAGAGAACCAAGTTCAGGGATCTTAGAAGTAAAGAAACGCTGCATAGATTCAATTTTCTGAATATCTCTTGTCAAATGAGGGTACCAAACTTGGGCACCGTATTCTAATCTAGGACGTACGTAAGTTTTGAACATTTTAAGAGAAAATCAGGATCCTTTAGTTCAAAGCACGATAGAATAAGATTGGTCAAAACGCGAGCCCTATTAGTAATGTAATTGCAGTGTGCTGTAAATTTTAGGTCGGGAGTAATCAAACCCCCAGATCCCGAACACATTCAGAAGTGGGAATGATTGTGCCATCAACTGTGTATTCGAACATTGAGTTGAGTCGGGGATACAGATGTAGGGCTACAATTTAATTTACGTACAATATATTAATTAAAGAAACAAAATTGCGTAGTCTCACACAAACTGAAACATATTTAGAGTGTACTGTAGACGAACAAAAAACAAACACTTGAGGCTGTTCTGCTCAAGGTTATGATTTTTCAAGGGATCAGGTGTAGCTGGGGGGGGGGGGGGAATCAGGAACCGATCCCAAACAGAAATTAATGTGTTTAATAATCATAAATAATTATAAATTATCGATTTCTATCGATAAATATCGATTTTCGATTATTTTTTTTGGCAAAATTCCAAAATTTCAAAATCGTCCAAAATGGTCATGCCATATATCATTTGAAAGCAGCGGCGTATCCAGGGGGTGTAGGGTGTGTACACCCCTTTGCGGTGGAGCTAGGAAGAAAAAGTCTGTCAAAAATACAAGAAACTAATGAATTATGTACTAAAACTGTCTATTTTGTGCTCAGAATGCCTTCTAAATGCGTTTTTGAAGGCCAAATTTTCAAAATTTTCTCGCCCTGGTCGGGGAGAAGCCCAACCAGGCCATTATAAACTACTAAAACTTGTAATTTCTGTTAATTTTAAGCTCGGAATGCGTTTTTGAAGGCTATTTTTGCTAAATTTTCTTACCCTGGTTGGGCAGCGGCCCAACCAGGCACTTTCAAAATTTTACACCCGCCCCTTTCCAAAATCCTGGATACGCTACTGTTTGAAAGCCCTTCGCCTGACGAGTCTAATGATCACTAAATCAGCATCCAGCAAGCTCCAGGGGGGGCTGTTTTTCCAAATATAAAAGTACCCCTAGGGGTACGCATCAGTATAGGCACGCTCTGGAGGGTCTGTTTTCCAAATATAAAAATACCCCTACAGGGACGCATCAGTATAGGAACGCTCCGGAGGGCCTGTTTTAAAAACATAAAAATACCCCTAGGGGGCCGATCAGTATAGGGCACGCTCCGGAGGGCCTGTTTTAAAAACATAAAAATACCCCTAGGGGGACGCATCAGTATAGGCATGCTCCGGAGGGCCTGTTTTCCAAATATAAAAATACCCCTACAGGGACGCATCAGTATAGGAACGCTCCAGAGAGCCTGTTTTAAAAACATAAAAATACCCCTAGGGGGACGCATCAGTATAGGCATGCTCCAGAGGGCCTGTTTTCCAAATATAAAAATACCCCTACAGGGACGCATCAGCATAGGAACGCTCCGGAGAGCCTGTTTTAAAAACATAAAAATACCCCTAGGGGGACGCATCAGTATAGGCATGCTCCGGAGGGCCTGTTTTCCAAATATAAAAATACCCCTAGGGGGACGCATCAGTATAGACATGCTCCGGAGGGCCTGTTTTCCAAATATAAAAATACCCCTACAGGGACGCATCAGTATAGGAACGCTCTGGAGAGCCTGTTTTAAAAACATAAAAATACCCCTAGGGGGACGCATCAGTATAGGCATGCTCCGGAGGGCCTGTTTTCCAAATATAAAAATACCCCTAGGGGGACGCATCAGTATAGGCATGCTCCGGAGGGCCTGTTTTCCAAATATAAAAATACCCCTACAGGGACGCGTCAGTATAGGAACGCTCTGGAGAGCCTGTTTTAAAAACATAAAAATACCCCTAGGGGGACGCATCAGTATAGGCATGCTCCGGAGGGCCTGTTTTCCAAATATAAAAATACCCCTACAGGGACGCATCAGTATAGGAACGCTCTGGAGAGCCTGTTTTAAAAACATAAAAATACCCCTAGGGGGACGCATCAGTATAGGCATGCTCCGGAGGGCCTGTTTTCCAAATATAAAAATACCACTACAGGGACGCATCAGTATAGGAACGCTCTGGAGAGCCTGTTTTAAAAACATAAAAATACCCCTAGGGGGACGCATCAGTATAGGCATGCTCCGGAGGGCCTGTTTTCCAAATATAAAAATACCCCTACAGGGACGCATCAGTATAGGAACGCTCTGGAGAGCCTGTTTTAAAAACATAAAAATACCCCTAGGGGGACGCATCAGTATAGGCATGCTCCGGAGGGCCTGTTTTCCAAATATAAAAATACCCCTACAGGAACGCATCAGTATAGGAATGCTCTGGAGAGCCTGTTTTAAAAACATAAAAATACCCGTAGGGGGATGCATCAGTATAGGCATGCTCCAGAGGGCCTGTTTTCCAAATATAAAAATACCCCTACAGGGACGCATCAGTATAGGAATGCTCTGGAGAGTAGTGTTTCCGAGTAAATTTATTTTGAAATTAAATAACTATTAAATTGCTTGCTCAGCTTTCCGAAGAAAATATCTTGCTATTAATTTGCTTGGTGCCCAAATTCTTAATTTAATTTTATACAAATTTGTTATTTGCTATGAATTAAATATAAATTTGCTAAAATCAATACTCATTTCCTGAGGAAACAGCTGAAAACCTGGGTCGTGTCAGTCCAAAATGAGTCGACCTTTCTTCAGATGGGTAACAAATGGTCTACAAATTAGCATTTAATGAGTTTATATCTTTGCTATAGGCATGAACAAGGTCATCTTTGGACTGAACTTGTTGTTTTGTAGCCAGACTTTGGTTAGTGAAGCTGCCAAACTAAGCAAATTTATATCAAATTTATATCAAATTTCTAGGCCAATTTTACGAAATTTAATATAATTTTAATTTGTTTGACGGTCATCGCGAGAAATTTAATTTGTTATTAAGTTGCTATTTACTTGGTGATTTTGGCCAAAACAATTTAATTTTGTTATTTAATTTTAATTTGATCGGAAACACTACTGGAGAGCCTGTTTTAAAAACATAAAAATACCCCTAGGGGGACGCATCAGTATAGGCATGCTCCGGAGGGCCTGTTTTCCAAATATAAAAATACCCCTACAGGGACGCATCAGTATAGGAATGCTCTGGAGAGCCTGTTTTAAAAACATAAAAATACCCGTAGGGGGACGCATCAGTATAGGCATGCTCCAGAGGGCCTGTTTTCCAAATATAAAAATACCCCTACAGGGACGCATCAGTATAGGAATGCTCTGGAGAGCCTGTTTTAAAAACATAAAAATACCCGTAGGGGGACGCATCAGTATAGGCATGCTCCGGAGGGCCTGTTTTCCAAATATAAAAATACCCCTACAGGGACGCATCAGTATAGGAATGCTCTGGAGAGCCTGTTTTAAAAACATAAAAATACCCGTAGGGGGACGCATCAGTATAGGCATGCTCCAGAGGGCCTGTTTTCCAAATATAAAAATACCCCTACAGGGACGCATCAGTATAGGAACGCTCGGGAGAGCCTGTTTTAAAAACATAAAAATACCAGGGTTCGTGCGGCTTTTTGATAGCAAAATTCCCTGACCTTTCCCTGACTTTTCCATGACAAAAGTCAAAATTCCCTGACTAACCAGGGGGAGAAAACTGCAACCAATGTGAGAAAATTTTGAAAAATAGGCTTTGAAAAATGCACTTAAACGGTATTCAGAGGGTAAATTTACGGTTTAAGCAGTAATATATAAAGTCTGAAGATCGAACTTCAAAATGGTGCTGTGTAAAGGCTGACAGGACCATTTGGCGATGAAATGTTTCTGCTGCTATCAAATTTTTCCCTGACCAGACACCAAATTCCCTGACTTTTCCCTGATTCCCTGACTTTTTTAAAATTCCCTGACTTTTCCATGACTCCCTGACTTTCCAGGTCCCGCACGAACCCTGAATACCCCTAGGGGGACGCATCAGTATAGGCATGCTCCGGAGGGCCTGTTTTCCAAATATAAAAATACCCCTAGAGACGCATCAGTACGGGGCACGCTTCAGAGGGCCTATTTTCCAAATATAAAAATACCCCTAGAGACGCATCAGTACGGGGCACGCTTCAGAGGGCCTATTTTCCAAATATAAAAATACCCCTAGGGGTACGCATCAGTATAGGGCACGTTCCGGAGTCGAATAGTCATAAGAAAGTTAATTATTTACTATCCTGTCCATTTCTGACCTTCCCTGATTTCCCCTCCCCCCAGCTACACCTAACCCTTTTCAAGAACAAACATGGAAAAAAATTTTTTTGCAGAGTGAAAAACATTTATATTCAAGAGAACCGTAGTTTAAAACTTCTATCATCTTCTAGCCCATTTTAGTCTTATTACCGCCGAGTTTAATGCAACTGAAACCTGTCTTTTTTGAAAGAAGCAAAAGAGAAAACTGCTTTTTAAAGGAATATTTGAAGAGTTTACAGTCTGACAGAATTGTTTGAAAGACAAAACTGATTTTTAAACAACTATACTTAAAGAGTTTACTGTCAGAAACAATTGCTTGAAAGACAAAAATGCGTTTTGAAAGTATGGTCTGAAACTTAGAGCTTATCAGCAAGACTTGTTTGAAAGACAAAACGTTTTCCTCTGCTGCCGGTCGAATTTGGTAATATGGATTCTGACCCCCGGACCCCCACCGAATTCGGACCCCCAGCCTGGTACGGAAACAACGGTTTGTGGATTCGGAACCCCACACCAGGACCGTAGTTTAAATTTTACGACATTTTGTTTGCAAATTTCGGGGCACATTTGGACACCTCGGTTTCGGTACGCGGACCATTCCCCCATCCGCCGACCACACTAACTTTAGGCCTCAGTTTCAAGCTGATGCTTAGGTTCAGGCTTAGCTGGGTGCAGGTTCAGAGTTAGGATCAACCTTTAGGGTAAAATTTAATAAGGCAGTTTGCCTTGGCAGGTGGGATTTAGCCGGCAATCGGTTTCTTTAAGCTCTTATTTTATAAATTACTGTAACATGGTGAATTCGTTCATTTAATCATTATGTAATGACTTTGTGTAACTTATTTCCCAGCAAACTGCACGTCATAGAAATAAATTAAGCATCGGCTAAACGATTGTCAAAAATGCTTGACTTGGTGGTGAGTAAAAAAAGCCGCGTAACAGTTAAAGCGGAAGGTCAACATTGAGCATTACAGTGAACAAATAAACTTGCACAAAAAATTGAGTCCAACAAAGTATTTCTCAGATAAAAATAATTTAAATACAGTATAGATCAAAAAAATGTCCCATCGCTTTTTCGGCCTTCACTCAAGCGTTTCGTTATCAGTCACTTCTTTACCGATTTGGCTCAAATTTTCAGCAAAAATTAACAACATGGTTGGCTAAATATTCTGCAAGTGTGGTGCCAAAATTCCGACTCATACTGGTTTTATGACCCGAAAACTAGGAATGAGGGTGGTCCACGCAAATTTATATTTTTTCGGTAATACAAGGAGTACAGGCCTGAAACCTGCAGGAATGATTGATGTTGCTATTGGGCATAACATACTAAGCGGGCAGCCCTGTAGCTCAAAGGGCACTAAAATGGGGGAATTTCAAAAACATGACGAAACATGACTTTTCTTCGTAAAACCGGCAAAATGACGATTCTAAAGATTTTCAATTTTCAAAAAACGGTGCAGGGATGGTTTCTATGGTGTGGAACAGAGCTTAAATATCAGGTTCATTTATTTGCCGAACTTCCTGCTACAATCTGTGTTGATTAACAACAGATTCAGTGCTTTGATTCTAGAAGGTGCGGATTTCTCAACTATGGGATTTTCACTCCTGTTTTTGAAATTCCCCCATTTTAGTGCCCTTTGTGCTACAGGGCTGCCCGCTTAGTATGTTATGCCCAATGGCAACACCAATCATTCCTGCAAGTTTCAGCGCTGTACTCGATCTATTACCGAAAAAAAATAAATTTGCGTCGACCACCCTGATTCCTAGTTTTTCGGTCACAAACCCAGTATGAGTCGGAATTTTGGCACTAAACTTGCAGAATATTTAGCCAACCATGTTGTTATTTTTTGCTGAAAATTTGAGCCAAATCGGTAAAGAATTGACTGAGAACGAAACGTTTGAGTGAAGGCCGAAAAAGCGATGGGACATTTTTTTGATCTATACTGTATAATGAAAAATGCCATACGGCAGGTAGGAGAGCAAAAAACTGACTTCTTCACATGGTCGCTGAGCTCCACTGAAAGTACATCAAATCTGAATAAAAATTGTGCTAGAAATCTTTACTAGCGAAGGAGCTACTACTGTATATATGAATCTAAAACTCATCATAGTCAGGGTCGTGGCAATCTGTTGATCCAAAATCCCCTGACATTCCCCCGATTTTGCCTGCCCAACCAGATGCGAGGAAATTTTGAAAATTGCGTTTGAAACGCAGTCTGAGCATACAACTAACAGTTTTAGTAGTTTGAAGAGGTTTTTTTCGGCCGCCCAACCAGGGCTAAAATTTTCTAAAAAAATCAACCTTCAAAAACGCGTAAGAAAGGCATTCTGACCACAGAACTAACAGGTTTAGTAGTTTAAAGAGGTTGGTTGGGCCGTCCAACCAGGGCGAGAAAATTTTTGAAAAATAACCCTTCTAAAACGCACTGATACGGTCTGAATTACATGCGCTTTCATTGCTGCTTCTACAACCTACTGAATGCATGTTTTTATGTAGTGACGCCCGCAATTTCCGCTGAGAAGTCCCAAAATCCGCTGACCCGACACGAACCCTGATAGTATTGGGGGAATTGAAATGCCGTTGTTGAACACAGTAACCGAGACTACATTGTATCTCTTTCGCTCGAAAGAAGCATCACATTGGTTCCACAGTACAGTAGGATATTCGTACGCGCTACTGTTGCTAAGTAAATTATAATTATAATTTTAATTATACTTTTTAGAAATTTACTAATACAAGTAAATTATAGTTTGAATTATATTAAAAGTGAATTTTTGCCTTAAGTAAATTATAAGTATAATTTCAATTAATTTTTTTAGAAATTTACTAATACAAGTAAATTATAATTAAAATATATTTCAAATTAATTTACTTAGAAACACTAGTACGCGCGCATGTAGGTAGACCAATAATAACGAAGTATTTAAAAAGATTTATCGTACTTACGCTACACAAGCAAATATGTAATCACACCATACGGCAATGTCGAATCAAGTATAAAGTGCCCGAACAGAGTTGCGTCAGTACTCCAATCCAATCTAATCACTCCAATCTACCAGAGAGAATTTGCGACCAGACGCACTAGCACAGATCATACACTAATGTTGAAGAAGTAAAGTGAAAATCGGCACCGGAAGATCAGAAGAGATCATACACTAAAATAGGAGAAATAAAGCGAAAATTGGTACCGGAAGAACAGCAGAGATCATACACTAAAATAGAAGAAATAAAGTGAAAATTGGTACCGGAAGAAACTTGAATTGCAGCTTGAAACTGAGGCCTAAAGTTACATAGGGTGCTCGGTGGATGGGGGGAATGGTCCGCGTACCTAGGTGTCCAAATGTGCCCCATAATTTTCCAAATAAAATTTCGTGAAATTTAAACTACGGCCTAGGTGGGGTTCCGAATCTTAAGAACCATTTTTCCGTACCAGGCTGGGGGTCCGAATTCGGTGGGGGTCCGGGGATCCGAATCCATATTACCTCGAATTTTGTAAAAAAATTGGTAATATGGATTCGGACCCCCGGACCCCCACCGAATTCGGACCCCCAGCCTGGTACGGAAACAACGGTTTGTGGATTCGGAACCCCCACACCAGGACCGTAGTTTAAATTTTACGACATTTTGTTTGCAAATTTCGGGGCACATTTGGACACCTCGGTTTCGGTACGCGGACCATTCCCCCATCTGCCGACCACACTAACTTTAGGCCTCAGTTTCAAGCTGATGCTTAGGTTCAGGCTTAGCTGGGTGCAGGTTCAGAGTTAGGATCAACCTTTAGGGTAAAATTTAATAAGGCAGTTTGCCTTGGCAGGTGGGATTTAGCCGGCAATCGGTTTCTTTAAGCTCTTATTTTATAAATTACTGTAACACGGTGAATTCGTTCATTTAATCATTATGTAATGACTTTGTGTAACTTATTTCCCAGCAAACTGCACGTCATAGAAATAAATTAAGCATCAGCTAAACGATTGTCAAAAATGCTTGACTTGGTGGTGAGTAAAAAAGCTGCGTAACAGTTAAAGCGGAAGGTCAACATTGAGCATTGACAGTGAACAGAGAAACTTGCACAAAAATAGAGTCCAACAAAGTATTTCTCAGATAAAAATAATTAAAATATAATGAAAGATACCATACGGCAGGTAGGAGAGCAAAAACTGACTTCTTCACACTGTTGCTGAGCTCCACTGAAAGTACATCAAATCTGAATAAGCATTGTGCTAGAAACCTTTGCTAGCAAGGGAGCTACTACTGTATATACGAATCTAAAACTCATCATAGTCAGGGTCGTGCCAATCTGGTGATTCAAAATCCCCTGACATTCCCCCGATTTTGCCTGCCCAACCAGATGCGAGGAAATTTTGAAAATTGCGTTTGAAAGGCACTCTGAGCATATACAACTAAAACAGGTTTAGTAGTTTGAAATTGAAGAGGTTGGTTGGGCTGTCCAACCAGGGCGAGAAAATTTTTGAAAAATTACCCTTTCTAAAACGCACTGATATCGACTGAATTACATGCACTTTCATTGCTGCTTCTACAACCTACAGAATGCATGATTTTATGCAGTGACGCCCGCAATTTCCGCTGATAAGTCCCAAAATCCCCTGACAAATTTTAAATCCTCTGACCGGCACGAACCCTGATAGTATCGGGGAATTGAAATGCCGTTGTTGAACACATTAACCAAGACTACATTATTGTATCTCTTTTGCTTGAAAGGAGCATCACATTGCTTCCACACTCCGCAGTACAGTAGTATATTCGTATGCGCTACTGTTGCTAAGGGGGCGTGCAAAAATTACGTAATGGCATGAGGGGGAGGGGGGTTCGCCAAAAGATTACTATTCATTACGGTGGGGGAGGGGGGTTGGCGACTTCATTACGTAATTTTTTAAAGTGCAGAAATCACTAAAGTGGCCATAATTTTAATTGTTTTGATGTGTAGTACATGTACTTGTAGTCTCGATTTGAAGCCATTGGGCTTAAATTTTCTCGATTTCACTTAGATGAACGTTTAGATTAGAGAAGGTAGCTACCGTTTACGTCAGGGCTTTCCAATTTTTCAAATGCTAAATGGCAAGAGTGACCTTTGACATCTTATTAAGAGTATATAAGGGTATAACACTTATCGACTCGATCTTTTACAGGGTTCGTGCGGCTTTTTCCGAGCAAAATTCGCTGAACAAAGTCAAATTTCCCCGACCAATCAGAGTGACAACATTCTAACAAGGCTCAGAATTTTTAAAAATTTGCTCTGAAAAACGCATTTAACCGGCATTCTGTTAAGTTGTAGTAGTTGTGGAAAGTCAGAAGTCCCATTTTCAAAAGGGTGGTGTGTAAAGCTCTGACAGGGCCCTTTGGGCGAGAGAGGATTCTACTGCCATCAATTTTTTCCCTGACTGGACACCAAACCCTGACCTTTCGGGTCCCGCACGAACTCTGGTTTATCGATTATCAGTCAAGCAATATTGAAGCAGCCCTAAAACCCAGTATAAAACACTTCCAATACAATCCGTCACCCCGTCAGTAACAAAACGCCATCCAACGATGGCTTCTATCTATGTAAAACTAAGACTATACGTACATGTACGTAGTTGTAGCTCATCAATAAAGAAAACTAAGATAACTATCAATTGTTACTGTATACAGATGCTATTTTAATAAGAACGTCATTTTACATAGAACTGAACGGAAAATTTTCGCCTCTAACTCTTCAAAAAATTGAAATTTCGGGGGGGGGGTAGCCAAATTATTACGTAATTAGGGGAGGGGGGTCAGGAAATTATTACAGGCGATTATCAGGGGGGAGGGGGGGTCCGAAAATGAGTAAAAATACCATTACGTAATTTTTGCACGCCCCCTAAGTAAATTATAAGTATAATTTCAATTAATTTTTTTAGAAATTTACTAATACAAGTAAATTATAATTAAATTGTATTTCAAATAAATTTACTTAGCAACAGTAGTGTAGTACACGCGCATGTATATCCAATAATAACGAAGTATTTGAAAAGATTAATCGTACTTACGCTACACAAGGAATTATGTAATACACACCATATGGCAATATCGAATCAAGCATAAAGTGCCTGAACAGAGTTGCGTCAGCACTCCAATCTACCAGAGAGAATTTGCGACCAGACACACTAGCACAGATCGTACACTAAAATAGAAGAAGTAAAGCGAAAATCGGCACCGGAAGAACAGCAGATATCATACACTAAAATAGAAGAAATAAAGTGAAAATTGGTACTGGAAGATACTTGAATTGCAGCTTTAAACTGAGGCCTAAAGTTAGGGTGGTCAGCGGATGGGGGGAATGGTCAGCATACCCGAGGTGTCCAAATGTGCCTCAAAATTTTTCAAATAGAATTTCGTAAAATTTATACTACGGCCCTAGGTGGGGTTCCGAATCTTAAGAACCATTTTTCCGTACCAGGCTGGGGGTCCCAATTTGGTGGGGGTCCGGGGATCCAAATCCATATTACCAAAAATTTCCAAAAAAATCTGTCCCTGCCTCTAAAACTGAGAGAATCTTCAAAATGTACAAACTATCTAAAGTTTTATACACTCATTTTGAAGAACCGTCTTGTTTTCTTTGAGCACTGACCGCGCTCCAGACCAGAGTTGGGAAACGGAAAATATAAAAAATAGAAAACTCTCCCCACTAGGTTGGAAATTAGGAAAACATGCACGAAAACAGCCAAAACCACCACCATAGTATAGTAATTATTCAATTCTTCAATTTCAAACTACTAAACCTGTTTTAGTTGTATGCTCAGAGTGCCTTTCAAACACAATTTTCAAAATTTCCTCGCATCTGGTTGGGCAGGCAAAATCGGGGGAATGTCAGGGGATTTTGAATCACCAGATTGGCACGACCCTGACTATGGGTATAAATATAACTATAAATATACGGACTAACAACGACGCACTACCAAAATGTCAACGAAGTTTATTTTTGATTCGATATATGCATTTTGTTTAGCAAGTGAAGAAGACCAGCGCGTCGGCTAAAAGCTAGACTTCGATTTCTACAGATTACAAGAACATTTTGAGCGTAAAACAAAGAAATATAGCAAGACCACTGCGAACCAATGATCATAATGTGGCCTGTCTACTTGCACAACTGACAAGACTTCTTGCAGCTGTTTCTGACATTGTCATTCTGAGCGCCCGGATATTTGCGTGTGTCGCACACACCCATCTTGACAAATCTGGCGCAAGTTGAAGGTCTGATCTTGTCAAAACAGTCTAGACAAGAGCGAGCCGTGAACAAAATGCGTCTAAACCTTATACTCACTTGCTCCAATTTCACTTCCGGCGCACAAACCGTCAGTACAGGTGCCGTTGCAGAGTTTGCACGCTTTCCCGGTGTGGTAGATTGGACGGCGTATCACGTTTCCTCTAAAGCACTCTCAGAACAATTGTTTCTCTCTCAAAGTTAACTACAGTATTACGCTGGCTTGTAACGACAGACCATGATTTCTGCGTTATGGTATCCTTTTATGGTACAGTCCTGCTTATAACCACAGCCCAGCGACTTAGAGCCGGCCCAGACCAGCTAAAAATCAGAACATTCAATAGAGCAGACTGAAGAGATTAGGTTGTGGCCAACCTGAGTGTAGTGTCCGTAAGAGCGGTCAAATACGTAGTGATCGTAATTAATGTCTTTCTGGCTCTTGGTCACTTCGTCGTACCACATTTGCACCATATCAATGTAACTGTTCTTTTTAAATCCATCCGCCCAGTTCTCGCCTATACCCTTGCCTCTGTGCTTGTCTGGAAAGCATTTATCTTAAGCACTGCATCAGTACCAGTGTTGCAGTTTTAGGGCAAAACAACTCAAAATACTGATTTGAGTCCCAACACAACTCTACCATAGGGCCAGCCCAGTTGGTCGCGTGGTTAGGCACCGACTGTTGCGTGCGTGTGTAGAGAGGCCACTGCACACGTTCACCCCTCGGCGCGGCTAGTCTTCGTCTCAAAGAGGACTCCTTGTCAGTCAAGCAGGCTGGCATATGGCGCGTGTGCCAGCTGAACTTCTAAACGCGCTCACTCACTCCTCTCACCGCCTGTGGTCGTCTGAGGCGGCCGTCTTATCTGTCAATGAGCAATTGGGCGGCCCTCATAGCCCATCACGCAGCTCCCGCGGCGCACGTCTGCTCCAGTACGTCGCTCCCTGGGCAGCTAGCTCTTTCGGTTGCTGATCGCTGCTTGGGGTAGAGTGGGGCGTCTTTGTCCGCTGTCTGTTGACTGTCCGGCGCTTCCTGGTAGTCTTACCGGTTACAAACAAAACTAACCTTAAAAACTCTACGATACGCGTACTGCGGGGTTTTGGGTCACCTCCCACTCCCGGCATACACAGTTTAGTACCCTGACCCAAAAATACCCCATACACAGTTCAGTACCCTGACCCAAAAGTACTAGTCGAGTGACAGCGCCAGGAATTATAAACTGGCTCAGAAATCATCAATCTTTGGCTGAAAATCTGTTAAAAAACCCTTTGTAACCGAATTTGCCGTTTCCACTGCTAATATTATGAGAAATCGGTGTTTTTAGAGGCCCTTCCTCTATTTTTTCTTGTTTATGGCTGTAAAACGCTATTTGGCAGCTTAAAATAGTGAGTTTTAGCCTCCTTTCTTGCTAAGAACGCATTTTCAGACGTCTTAGAGCTTTCTAAAATTTTGGACCCTACTCTGGCTGGGCAAAACCCCTAGACCCCCTTCCGAGCGAAACCCTACCGGCCCGCACCTGTTACATGTATGAGCTCTGCAGTCAGTTTTCGCAATTTAAGATGCATTTTGCGAGAAAGTCAGCTTTGGTGCCGAAGAGAGGGGGCAAGCAGGGCCATCTCACGGATCTGGCTGATATTTATATCTATTAAAATAGAGCACAGTCGAAGACCAACGGTGCATGCCCGGCCACCAGCAACCCCCTAGAACCGGAGCTACACCCCCTCAAAGTTGGGTCGGCAGCAATTTTCGGGCTCATTTTGATAGCTCTGACACCCTCCATTCAAACGATCACCGTTCATTCGTTTCTTAAGCCAGGATCTCGACTCGCATATGGTTTTGTAGCTGGTCCAATGGCCTTTCATTTTCTGGTACTCCCGTTTCCAGATCATAGCTGGTTACCGAGATAGTCGCCGAAAACTGCGAAATTTCCACAAAATGCCACTCCGTTTTTTTTCGAAAAATCATTATAACTTTTTGTGCAAAGGCCCTGCCAAGCTAATGTTTTAACAAAATTTAGGCATGAGTTGGCCAAACAAAATGAGCGCCCCAAAGTGTGCGGTTAGGGGGGGAGGGGGGTGTTTTGGCCTCTCAAAGGTGTTCGAAAAAAATTTTTTTCTGCAAAGCTTAGTTGTTAACATACTGTTATATGCAGTTTTGTGTACTGAGTTCGAAAATGCATTCAGTTTAGCTAGATTCGCTCTGGATCGGGAGAAATTGGCGTCCAAAGTTGAGACCAACCCTTTTTCTTGACTGGCGCTACTCGCTAGTATGACCGTTAACCGCGGCGCAATGCAGTTTTTCTTATGTAATTTTTGCTGCTGATTCCGAAAATAACTTTATTTTTGCTCTACGTTGCCTACTTTTGAAGATATCGACATTTTTATGATTTGGGAACAAAACGGCTGCACTTGCTATAACATGCTCGTTTGAAAGGTGACTCAATTCAGTCGCATCTAGGGTACAGAGCCATAAAAATTTATATCATCTAATGCAGTTTTTCCCGCTGATTACGAAAATGACATCTGTTTTTCAATCTGACTGCTCCTGAGCTACTTATTTAACTTTTATGCCCTGGTACTCAGACAATAAGTTATCTGTCAAATCTGGGCATAATATGGTATTTATCTGGTGCAGTTTTCTCTGCTGATTCAGAATATTATCATATTTTTGCGCTACGGCCACTCTGTCGCAAGTTATGGACCTCCAAAGTTTCATTAAGAAACATGCCATGAGAAGCCGTAATCCAAAAATAAATGCTCAGTATTCATGCATTTCTGAAATGAACCTTTTGTCAGTCAATAGTGTACTCGACCTATTTTGACCCGCTGAGTTAAAAAATGGCGTTTGTTTTTCTCTACTGCTGTTCAATTTTGAGATATTACTGATCAAACAAAATTTGCATTAATATTCATGTATCTCCAAAACGAGTGACTATAGATTAAAACAAACGCCATTTTTGAACTCAGCGGGTCAAAATAGGTCGGGTACACTATTGACTGACAAAAGGTTCATTTCAGAAATGCACGAATGCTGAACATTTATTTTAGGATTACAGCTTCTCACAGCATGTTTCTTAATGAAACTTTCGAGGCCAATAACTTGCGACAGAGTGGCCGTAGTGCAAAAATATGATAATATTCTGAATCAGCGGAGAAAACTGCACCAGATAGATACCATATTACGTCCAGATTTGACAGATAACTTATTGTCTGAGTACCAGGGCATAAAAGTTACATACGTAGCTCAGGAGCAGTCAGATTAAAAAACAGATGTCATTTTCGTAATCAGCGGCAAAAACTGCATTAGGTGATATAAATTTTTATGGCTCTGTACCCTAGATGCGACTGAATTGAGTCACCTTTCAAACGAGCATGTTATAGCAAGTGCAGCCGTTTTGTTCCCAAATCATAAAAATGCCGATATCTTCAAAAGTTGGCAACGTAGAGCAAAAATAAAGTTATTTTCGGAATCAGCAGCAAAAATTACATAAGAAAAACTGCATTGCGCCGCGGTTAACGGTCATACTAGCGAGTAGCGCCAGTCAAGAAAAAGGGTTGGTCTCAACTTTGGACGCCAATTTCTCCCGATCCAGAGCGAATCTAGCTAAACTGAATGCATTTTCGAACTCAGCACACAAAACTGCATATAACAGTATGTTAACAACTAAGCTTTGCAGAAAAAAATTTTTTTCGAACACATTTGAGAGGCCAAAACACCCCCCCTCCCCCCCTAACCGCACACTTTGGGGCGCTCATTTTGTTTGGCCAACTCATGCCTAACTTTTGTTAAAACATTAGCTTGGCAGGGCCTTTGCACAAAAAGTTATAAAGATTTTTCGAAAAAAAAAACGGAGTGGCATTTTGTGGAAATTTCGCAGTTTTCGGCGAATATCTCGGTAACCAGCTACGATCTGGAAACGGGAGTACCAGAAAATGAAAGGCCATTGGGACAGCTACAAAACCATATGCGAGTCGGGATCCTAGCTTAAGAAACGAATGAAGGGTGATCGTTTGAATGGAGGGTGTCAAAGCTATTAAAATGAGCCCGAAAATTGCTGCCGACCCAACTTTGAGGGGGTGTAGCTCCGGTTCTAGGGGGTTGCTGGTGGCCGGGCATGCACCGTTGGTCTTCGACTGTGCTCTATTTTAATAGATATAAATATCAGCCAGATCCGTGAGATGGCCCTGCTTGCCCCCTCAAAGCTGACTTTCTCGCAAAATGCATCTTAACTGTCTCAATTTTAAAATAATTGCTTTCCAGAGAAAAGGGGCAGGCACTACATTACTGTACATAGGTTTGTTTGGCTTGCTTACCGTGACCCATAGGACAGCTGTCCACATATTTCTGAGCTGCAGCAGCCAGTTGGTCGTCCCAGACCTGCGGAGAGAACTGTAAAATTAGCAAGAAAAGAACAAAATCACCAGTTGACCCATGTACTGGGCACTCGGAGCCCCGTATTGCTGACCGCTGGCCACAAAGGCGCGCAATTGGTTGTGTTTGTTGAGCACGGCAGCTTTCCAGTCGCCAGTTGGCTTGGCTTCCGGCTTCTTAGCTTCCGCTGGCTTAGTAGTGGTCGACTCGGTGGCTTTATCTTTGGAAGCAGCGGCGTTGCCGCCACACAGTTTGCAGGTCTTCTTGCACGCAGCTCTAACCTTGTCATTCTGCTTTCCCGGGAACTTGGCCGGGTCGCAAATGCCCATTCGCTTGAAAGCCGCACAGCTTCTGCTGTTGTCGTAGCAGTCTGCATGCACACTACTATTTAGTGAGTAATCTGCATATCACAGTCAGACACTTGACGCCATTTAAGCTACTGGCACCATATATGGTACCACTCCTTTGTGGCGGAGGTAGGAAGGAAAAATTGGCAAAAATAGGGGAAAGTAATGAACTAAATGAAAGTATGTACTAAAACTGTCTATTTAGGGTCAGAATACGTTTTAAGTGGGGTTTTAGAAGGTTAAATTTTCAAAATTTTATCGCCCCGTTCACAAACTAGTAAAACTGCCACTTTTTTGTCAATTTTACGCTCACAATACCCTTCAAATGCCTTTTTGAAGGCTAATTTTGCAAAGTTTTCTTACCCTAGCCCAATCAGACAACTACAAAATTTTACACCCCCTTTGCAAAATCCTAGGTACGCCACTGCTACTGTTGTTTGTGTATACACATACACATTTACCATACACAAAAATACACATTGTTTTTTCAATGTGTATACACATACACCTACACATACACATTGAAAATTCCGATACACATTACCATATACAAACAGCACTCAAAATGTGTATTTTTGTGTATGTGTATTTGATCAGCAAAAGTCGACAAAATTTCGGACAGAATCGTAAAATTTCGATGTTTTTGCTGCAGTAATATACGGTAGATATCCTGATAAAGCCTTCAAATGGCCTAAAGTAACTCGATTTCAAAGCTATCCGAGGTTTAAAGCAACAGACAATTGAGAGATTTGATTTTCTTACCTTTTCTGGCTCAAAATCTACCAAAAAATTTGCATTTTCAGTACAATACACATACACAAATGTACACAAAAATACACATTGGTTTGTTGAATGTGTATACACAAATTACCATACACATTTGAAGGTAAATGTGTATACACATACACATACACATACACAAACGGAAAACCCAATACCAAACAACAGTAGCCACTGCCGGTACCATATATGGTAGCCCCACGTTCGGCCACTGTGGTGAGTCACTAGTCTAGGTACTGGTACCATAAACTGCGTTAACATAAGTGCCTGACTGTATCAAGTAGTTGCCGCACCTCCGCCGATCTGTGTTCCATCGCACAAGCCGTTTTTGCAGTTGCCTTTGCACCCTGAACACGGCTTGCCTGCGCTGAAGATGGGGCGTCGCACCACGTTTCCTCTGAAAGGCCGGGCTAAGTAAATGTAGAAAACGAAGGAGTAACAAAACGTACGCTTTCTTGTAACGACACACCATTATCTGGCCGTGGTGACTGCCGCCGATCGTACAGTTTCGCTTGTAGCCGCAGCCCAGGTACTTGGTGTTGCCCCAGACCAGCTGGAAAAATGATTTTTTGTCGATTGAAACAGAGAAATGGCTTGGGCAACGCATTTTACAGTCAATACAGTGTTGGCTACAAAAAAAATCAACTGCCGTTTTTTTATTTTTCCTCACGCATACTTCAAATGGCCGCCATTGCGTCCATTCTCAACGGAAGAAAAGATTTTTGGCACAAGTACGTATTATTCTGGCAGGTTGGTTTGACCAAGTCCTAGTCTAGTAGTCTTCTGTAGCCATAGTACGCCCTATCCGAAATGAACGGACACGAGTTTTCAGACGTCAAATTTGAATATACATATCTCACTTAAATCTTTCACCTGATTCTTCTCAAATTTTGCTGGTTAACCAACCTATGTATGAGCTTGAATTCTTGTTGTAAATGTCAGATTTCTAGCACAGCCGGTAAAAATCTGGCGGATTTTACTTTGGTGAACGTAAAAATTTGGCATTCTCAAAAATGAGGGTGTTGTCTCCTGCACAGAAAGCAGGGTTACGGACTAGTCATGGTTACAGTCACGAATTACAATCGCTTCAAGAAAGACTACACAATGAACACCTAAATTAGGCTGTACAGCTGTGCTTTATGTTTTGAGGGCACCACCCTCATTTTGACAATGCTAATTTTTCACCTTCACTGAAAGTAAAAATATGCCAGATTTTAACTGGTTGTGCTAGAAAACTGCCCATAGAAAGAAATTCAGGTTTTTAAGTCCATGTATAATTATATTGATTAACCTGCAAAATTTTGGATAGATCCGATGAAGGGTTCGTGAGATATTTATGTTAAATTTTACGTCTGAAAATTCGGGTCAGTTCAGCACCGGTAGAAACAAACGATTTTTCCGTTCAGCTCACAGAACAAACGGCCAAGAATTGAGCTGACAGAAGTGTTTCAAATTTTTCCATTCAGGTGAGCTGAACGGAAAAATTGTTTGTTTCTACCGATGCAGTTCCGAAGAGCATAACTCAGAGCTACAGAAGGCTAGAACCTGGCCAAGACAAACTTCAAACAAAAAATATTATCGTGCTAAATTTTTTCATTCGGTTGAGAATTGACGGAATTTGAAGTAATGTGGAAAAATCGAAAAAAGGTCAGACTGTCTTTTTTATGGCCAAAATTGTATTTATCAGAAATAAATGAAGTGCAACCATAGATAGACCTCATCTACATAGTTTGAATGGTACCGTATGGTGTGTCTTATAGACTGTTAATGATTGTATCTAATTAGCTTATTATTCAGGTTTTCCACATTTTGCAAACTTTTCTCAATCCCTGCGATACTTGCGTATAGTGCCCGTAAGATTTTCGGAAGACATAGCGATGATAATCGATTGGATCGTTGGTATGAACCACTTCGTCATACCACATTTGCACCATGCCATTGTAACCGTTTGGTTTGAAGAAGTCGGCCCAGTTCTCTCCTATTCCCTTGCCTCGGTTTTTGTCTGTTTTCCGAAGAACAAGCACTACTGAATGGCCGAAGAAAACAAAGTTTAGACCTCACCATGACCCATTGGACAGGTGTCGACGTATTTCTGGGCTGCCGCTGCCAGCTGGTCGTCCCAGACCTGAAGGGAAATATGTAGTGATATGCACAGAAATTTGAAAAAGAAATCAGACCAGTTTTGCCATAAATTGCGCCGCCGGTGCGCCGTGCTGTTTGCCCTGCGCCACGTAAGAACGCAGTTTATTGTGCTTTTTCAATACTTCTTCCTTCCAGTCGGCAGAGACACACACCAACCAAAGCGCAAAATACACCACTGCTTGGGACAACATGCTGCGCACCCCGCACTGCTCTGCTCAAGCGCTTTGGCTCGCCTATAGGTACTGTAGTTTGAACTTTTATTCAAATACTCTGATTTTGATTAGTGGAGATCTCTCGGCATGTCTACCTACTCTTTCCCCATACTATTATTTATATCCCTACAGGGATGTGAGGTGGGAAAAAAACACCGGAAAAAAACTGTTTTTTTCCGGAAAAAAACCGGTTTTTTTCCTAAGGGTCGGAAAAAAACATAAATCGCGGAAAAAAACTCAAGCTAAAAATAGCTAATTTACGTCATTTTTCGTTTAAAAAATGGACTTTTGCTATGTATAATAGTGATGTAAAAAATTAATTTAATTGTAATTGAAAATCGCATAATTGGCCCGTTTTTAATTTCAATTCAATTAATTTAATTTAATTGAAATTCAAAAGTTGGGCCATAATTTAATTGTAATTTAATTGAAATTCGCCTGGAATTTCAATTATATTTTCAATTATTTCCTGTGGTGAATGTAAGGAAATGCGTAAGTATTAGAGGCGCTAATGACTTCTCATACAAAAACTCATTATTTAGGTTTGTCACCTCTTTATACTGACCTCACTTTGTTTTGCAATATTTTATGCTCTGCTTTCTATTTTATAGTTCATAAAAGTCAAAACAGTGATTTTTGGTGTATGGTAGGTTTACATACAGTGGGAAAATATCGAAATTTTTAAAACATATAAATATAACTATACATATATGTTTTTCGCCAATCAAACATATAAATAACACATATAGTTATATGTTTCTGAAAATTGAATATGCACATATTTTTAAACATAAAACATATTTCTGTAAAAGTCGCTTATTCACTTATATTTTGTCTTAATTTTCGATAATTCAAACTTGAGATTCTGAATTTCCTGTTTAAAACGGTTTGCAACAAGTTAGATAGCATACTCAGATTCAATAAGTTTAAGTGAAAGTCAGATTTTGGAAAAGTATACAGTCAAACAGCAACCAAAAGTCTTGAAATCATGAATTCCTATAGCAAAAATATGTATATGTTTCCAGAAACATATTGGCCTCAAAACATATAAATACAAAACATATTTGACATGCAAACATATTGAGAAACATAAACATATATGTTTTCCCAAAAACAAACATATTTATGTTTTAAAACATATACATAAAACATATATGTTTCCCACAGTAGGTTTACACCGCTTTTTGGCGAAGGTACCTAGGAAAGTGATGTTGCTCAAACCTTATTATGTACTGATGTATAATAACGAAATATCTGAAAATCCCCAGAATGCCATTTTATGCGTTTTTAAAAGGCAACTTTTTATAATTTTCTCGCCTGGTTGGTCAACAGGCCAACCAGGTGTCTCCAAGCTTTTACTTGGACATTTTTCTGAGTCCTGGGTCACTGTCACTGTCTTTTAACAGCAAAAATACAACAATTTTCAAAAAATTGAAAAAATAATTGAAAAAAATTGCATAATTGAGATTTTCTGAGGTTCCATAATTTAATTGAAAATATAATTGTAATTGAAAATAATGGAAAACTATTTCAATTAATTTAATTTAATTTAATTGAAATTAAAAATGGAGCCCATAATTTAATTGTAATTGAATTGAAATTCAAATTCGATAATTTTACATCACTAATGTATAATAGGCCATACTGACTCAAAACTGTTAGAAAAACAACAAAAAAGACCAAATTTGGCATGAAAAAAACAAAAATGCAAACTGCTGTAAGAAAATTTGCATATAGCGTTATTTATGGAACCTGTCAGGCACTGTTTCATGCCTGTTTCGTGATTTATATCTATGTAACACGTGTATTTCTGGTCTAACAAGACTGAGGAAGGCGCTAGAAAGCGTTAGCAATCATAAAACCAGCCTAGGATACTCAGAACTTGGGCTGGAGTTTTTTTCCGCGATTTAGGAAAAAAACCGGAAAAAAACCGGAAAAAAACTGGAAAAAAACAGGCCGAGGTTTTTTTCGGAAAAATATACAACCCTGTATCCCTATGGTAAATGTGTATGTGTATATACAAAGAACACTAGTCGGTGTGTGCAAGACAGCTAAGGTTTGGGTCCCATTTATCTACTTGCCATTGCTGACTTTCGATTGCCTGGGTTTGGCTTTGTGTCGACTACTTCCCATCGCCTCCACATGTTTCGAACCCAGAAACAACCGCTGGGGATGCCGGGGCCGCCGTGACTCAAGGCAGCGAGGCGAGCAAACCATTGAGCAAACCATTGAGCGACTACAATGCGGACTGTGACTTAAACAAAACAAAACAAACTGCTGTTGTGCAGAAAGGAGTAACTTACAGTACTGTAGGAAGAACGAAAGAAAACAGCAGTTGCAAGTGGGCAGAAAAAATGGCGTACAGTTAGGAACGGCCAGGCCGTTCAGTGGTGGGCGAGAAAATATTGAAAAACCAGTTGTCCAGGGCAGATAATCCTGTCTTATCTAGAGGCTATTCCGTGTCTTCTACTGTACGTTAAAAGATTGAAATCTGATTGCGTTGCAAAGGTTTGAGATAAAACAGTCAGGCACTTAACGCCGTTTATGGTACCTACACCATCAATGGTACCATCACCCTATATGGTACCGTCACCTTGTAAGGTGTCGGAACCATAACCGGCGTTAAGTGCCTGACTGTAAAACGCCTTCTCCGATCCGATCCGATATACTGGGGGTACCCTGTGCCTGTACGGCCCTATGATCAGACCAACTTGTCCATTTCATATCCCTATATGATCTCTCTTCATTTCGGATGCTATCACCAACGCAAGGCTCAACCAGCCTTGGAGGTATCTAGCGGTTGTTTACCCGAGGCTTTAAAATCAACCTTAGGAGGTCCCTAACGGTTACGTCGCTTTCTCTATACATACATCAACTCGAGACAGGACAGGAAGCTTGAAAAAGGAGTGCACAGAAGAAATGCCTGGAGTACTACTCACTTACGGCGGTCACTTTATTTTCAGAAAAAGCTCCGTCATTCCGTGCTACCATAGATTCCCATGGTACAGAAAGTGACGGCGAACACAAACACGCATAACTAGTGGTTGAAGTGACAGACTGGTCCAAAGTTTTGAGGTTAAAATGCTGAGGTTGCTATGCATGTTGTCTTGAAATTTCAGCAAATTTAAATTGACGAACGCAAAAGTTACCAGTGGCGTATCCAGGGGTGTTGGGTGGGTACACCCCCCTTTGCGGTGGAGGTAGGAAGAGAAAGTCTGTCAAAAATAACTAATGAATTAAGTACCAAAACTGTCTATTTTGTGCTCAGAATGCCTTTTAAATGCGTTTTTAAAGGCTAAATTTTCAAAATTTTCTCGCTCTGGTCGGGCAGAAGCCCAACCAGGCCACTTTAAACTACTAAAACTTGTAATTTCTGTTAATTTTAAGCCCTAAATGTGTTTTAAACGCGTTTTTAAAGGCAAAGTTTGCCAAATTTCTTTACCCCAGACACTTTCAAAATTTTACACCCCCCCTTTCCGAAATCGTGGATACGCCACTGAAAGTTACCGCAGCAAGACGAAACACCGGATAGACAAAATTTTAACACATAAAATATCTGTTAAATGAATCTGTAAATGGTTGCAAGCAAGCGAGTTCAGGAGTTTGGGAGTAGCTGCTATATAATCTATTGAGTGGAAGGAAGAGTGTAGCGCACGCGATCAGTATTTTATTTGCATTAGATTGAGCGCAATCCCAATCTGTTTTATTAGATAGAAGGAGAAGGCAATTCCATGCCGTCCAACCGAAAGTACCCGTGCTATGTGTGAGTCTGCTAACTACTACTTTTGCCTGCTAAGTCCTGAAACCGTTTCAGAAGCTGGATTTACGTGCTTTGCTGTATTTCTTGGCTGGTCGTTATTTGCCTATGCTCCACCGTCATACTTCTTACCTTCACGCGACAAGTGCGTAATGAACAAATTCTTTTTAAATATGCTCACTCAGACTAGAGTTCAAATTCTAACGTTCAGGACCAAATTTCTAGTCCATTCGGGAGTGGGTAACTAGTATATTTCAAGGGAGATTTGAGGTTGTCATGTGGTGCAGCAAGAAAGAGCTTGGAGTCCTCTCCGGACCAAACTTCTCTTTCTTCCATTGTATATACTATACCGTTTACTAGTAGTGCCGTTTAGCAACTGATTAACTTTGCTTACGGAGTCGGCGTGCCAATGGGCATTGTTGCACTGCTGCTGTGCCTGTACTGGTTGTGGATTTGCTGTGACAAATTCTGCTGTAAGTAACGCATCTCTCTCTGACTGACTGGTGAACTGCAATGGTTGGATGAATTATCATTCTTGAAAGGTCATTACAGCATTTGCTATTTTTCGGTTAGACCACACATGCAGACCGACAGACTGATGCTGAGAGTTGAGACTGCTATCAGAGAGTCTTTTAGTCGGAATGCACCCAGAAGCAAGGGCCCAAGTGCCGGATTTGCGGCGAGGTCTGGAGAGCACTGAACTATTGGAGCAGCTAGACATCTGGGCAGGAGAGCTGAACCGCAGCCAAACGATGGCTACTCAACTCACTTGCAGCCCTCCTAGAAACTCAGAGGCTGATAATTTGTGACCGACTTAAGGTGGGTTCACATAGTCGGTCGGCGTCGGCAACGCCATCGGCAAAATATCGGGGCGGAGCGTCCGTATAGCGGTGGAGAAAAACTGGGTTAAAGCGCAATTCACATAGTCTCTTGTCGGCATCTGGAACCGGCCGGCCTACCTTATAATTACGGTATTTTGACGGCCCAAAAGTCTAGTGAGCACAGGCATTTGGGTCATTTGCGCTGCACCGGTGACAGAATGGGCCGTTCTATGAACTCTAACAGGCGTAAAGCTGCGGCAGTGTTGTGTATTTATCGACGGAGACATCTTTGCGAAATTTTTATAAATTCTAAAGCCCAAGTTTGATTTCGGTGCTTTTGGCTCAGAGGGTGACACCTCGATTTCACAGAGAGCGCAGAGAAAAGTAGTATGCATGCCGTGACTATCTGCTTTTTGCTTAAACCGGTTTATCTACAGCTGCTCAAGTGTTCTGGCCAGTGCCGCTGTCTGATTAGCACTTGTTCATCCCCGACCGACCGCGCCTCTGTGAACCGGCCGCATGCTCAGCGCACTCTTTAATTGGTCGGGAACGCTTGGCGGCCATAAAAGGTTGTAAATCGCGTCGTGGCGATTTGGGATTTGGCCAAATCATCGGCAAGTCTTTAGCCGTCTGGAACGGCTCCAGACGCACTACAGACTATGTGAACTGCTGCATGCTTGTGTGTACTCAAATTGGGGTCGATTTCCCGAGTTGCCGCGCTGCCGACGCCGACCGACTATGTGAACCTACCTTTACTCTTCAACAGGCCAAGGGGCCGCCTTTAAAATTTTGCACACCCCCGACGTTTTTTCAGCAAACGCCTTATAAACTATGACGTTTTCGGCTGAGACCCCCCCCCGACGACAGAAGTTGGTACTCTGTCCGACATTGAAAAATGTAGAATAAAATTTACGTAGTACTGTAGAAAGAATCTACATTGTATCAAAAAGAAACTTTTTGAGAGTCACCTACCATTTTGGCAGTTGGAAACTTGAACTGTGTCGGATTTTCCTTGTAATGTAAAGCAGCGGACAAAATATTCTTAGGCCCTAAAAACGTCGACGTTTTTTTATGCCAACCCCACCCCTGCGACGTTTTCCTACGTTGAACCAACCACCCCACCCCCCTCTCTGAACGTCGAAGTTTATGGACGGCCCTCAAGCTAACTACACCTTTATAAACAATTTGCAACCGACACACGAACGAACAAGCTGAACTAGAGAGATAACGTCCCTATATTCCATCTGCATAGAGGAATGAGATTGGGTCTTCAAAAGGTCTTTGTCTGTTCCATTGACCGCTTTTCAACACACAAATCAATAGAAAGACACATGACGTGATTGTTGCCGAGCCCAGTGATGGTCTCGTCTAAAGTTCTCCTCAAAACATGGCTTGTATTACTGCTAGCAATTTTAACGATTTTGTACTGGGCAGCACGACCAAGCATCGTGCCTCTGAATAGTGCCCGCACCGAATTGCGATTTTCTGACAAAAAATTGAATCTTATTGCCAAAAGATCGTTCAACAAGAGTTGGTTGCCGTTGCTCAATCAACTCCGACTTTTGACCCCTTGTCATTCTGAAGAAAAACCAGCGTCCATTTTGCCGCAGTTCGTTTCAGCCAGTTCGGCCGGTCATTTTAACGAACTTTTCGCTCTGTTAAGCAGTTTTGAGCGTTTCTTCATCAAGTCACCTGATGTGAAATTGATTATTTATGATATTGGACTGAGTCCTGACAACGTTAGAACGATTGGAGAGAAGTTCCCGGAGAGAGCAAAAATTCGAAAGTTTTCTTTTGCAAATTACCCTCCACATGTTGCTGTCAGTCTTTTTCATTACCGATGGAAGCCGCTAGTGGTTGCCGAAATGATACGTGAATTCGATGCTGTTTTCTGGCTTGATTCATCGGGCGAGTTTAACCACTCAGTCAAGTTGCAGGTGTTTTCTTTTACTCTTGCATAGGGGATTAGTAGAGTGCAGGGATGGATATTTTTCCGAAAAAAAACCTCAGCCGGCTTTTTTTTCAGTTTTTTCCGGTTTTTTCCTACCTAAATCGCGGAAAAAACTCCAGCCCAAGTTCTGAGTATCCTAGACTGGTTTTATGATTCCTACGCTTTCTAGCGCCTTCCTGAGTCTTTTCAGAACAGAAATACCTGTCTTACACGGATATAAATCACGAAACAGGCATGAAAGCTGACAGGCTCCATCAATAAACGCTATATGCAAATTTTCTTACAGCAGTTTGTCTTTTTGTTTAAGATTGCCAAATTTGGCATTCTCTGTTGTTTTTCTAACAGTTTTGAGCCAGTCTAGCCTATTATACCTCTCAAAAGTCCATTTTTAACTGAAAAATACCATAAAAATTAGCCATTTTTAGTTTGAGTTTTTTCCGCGATTTATGATTTTTCCGACCCTTAGGAAAAAAAACGGGGTTTTTTAAAAAAGAACACCGGAAAAAACACACCTCACATCCCTGGTAGAGTGCCACCCTAGGTAGAGAAAGTGCTAACGAGACAGATTGGGGACCACCCGACGCCAAAATACAAGTAGGTAGTATATACATAGCAGTAGCGGCTCCACTACTACTAAGAAACTTGTGCAGAGCTCAATTTGGTAATTTCAATGCCTAATATCAAACAGTGTTTAAATAGAAAAACTTTACTTTTCGTTGGCATTTCCGCTAATGGTCTTCGCCATACATGTAACAGGTCATCCGCCGATGGGGGGAGGGGGGTTGGGGGGTCTGGCGCCGGCCGGGGGGTCTGAGCCAAAATTTTGGGGGAGGGGGTGGGCACTAAAAAACGCTCAAAAATCGAGAAAAATCGCAATTTTTGGCCTAAAAATCGCCAAAAATCGCTATTTGGGCTGAAATACAGCTAAAAAGTGCTGTTTTGCAGACGATTTTGGCAATTTTTGTGTGTGGAAGTGTAACCAGAAAAATCGGAGGGGGGTCGGTGAAATCGTCTCGGGGGGGGCGTCCGGGTGGGGGGGTCTGGCCTAAGTCGGGTGGGAGGCAGACACCCCAGACCCCCTGTTACATGTATGGTCATCGCACTAACCGTAATTTAGAGTCACTCTAAAACGGTGGCATATTTTGTGTTAGAATTTTTTCATTGAAATTATCCTGAAGATATTTTGTTTTTCTTTTCTGCTCATTTGACAAAGAGACGTTCAAGAATTCTTCAAATTCTCAACACTGGGTCAATCTGAATGCATAAAATTTTAACACAGACCCCGCAGTCAGTTCAGCACTCATTCTCAATAATTCGGGTCATTTGGGCGAACATTTGGGGAATTGACAGTAAATTGAAAAGTTTCCATTTCTATAGGCATTGAAATTACCAAAATTTCAGAATTTCTCAGGATTGGTCAAGCCTGGTGCACCAAAGTTCTACACACAAAATACCTTTATTTGGCACCTATGTTTCAAATTTCAGTCAGTTAATAAAAAGTTGCGTAAGTAGCAGAAATACATACTTTTGTTTGTAGCCAATTTTGAAGTGGGTAGCGGAGAGCAGGAGCAGTATGGCGGCGGTTGAACTGACCAAGCACTCGATTTACGCTGCCACCCATCCCTCTATGTATCACTTCCTATCCATACCCCCTGACAAGGCCAAACAGTTGCCTCAAATGGCAACTGGCTTCGTTCTCATCTACAAATCGTGCCGCTCACTTGAAGCAATCAGCTGGTGGGTGTTATGTGCCTTGGAACCGGACTGTCTGTCGCCAGCTGCAGCTAAGCTGACTTGCCAATTCGGAAAACCGTATAATCTGTGCACTGGAGATCCCAGTGACTCCTGTTTCAGCCAATACGCAGAGTGTCACAGATTTGACCAATCAGCTTTGAGTATAATTCTGGCTGTTAGAAACCAGTTTCAGACCCGCAATTATCATATTCCTATTGGACCGCTAGTCAGGACACATTATAGGTAATAATGCACTACCGGAGAGTGCTGCATTGGGTACCCGGGTACACTAACCAGCACTTAGCATTTTCCGCAACAAGAATCAGATCCTGTTAGTGTACCCGGTACACTAACTGGCACTTAGCCAAATCATGTCAAATTGCTTGTTTTCACGATTTCTGAGTAAAAATGCAATCTTCCAATACATATTACTGTTTCTGCCATGTAAATGAGAGTGGTTGGTCAAAGTTTTCATTCTTGTGAGTTTTGTGTCAGTAAAAACGATTGAAATGCTCAAAAATATACGTAGACCTGCTTTAAAGCCACCGTAATGTTGGAAATTTTGGACACCCATGACATAAAACCTGTCTCCAAATAGTGTACCCCGGGTACACAATCCGGCACTAAGTGCCAGTTAGTGTACCCCGGGTACGCTATCTGGAGGGGTACCCTATGCAGCACTCTCCGGTACATTCACCTAAATCTGGAGTGATCAAATCAAAATTACGTGCAGTGAGTAAAATATTGAATTTCGGAATACATACTGTAAACATTTACTACTGGTGGTATTGGATTTCCCGAATTTGTATTGTATACACATTTACTGTCAAATGTTAAAGAGAGTTTAGCAATGATGCACGCAGAAAACAATGAACGAACAGATAGAAAGTCTAGTATTTATACGAATCTTTCATCGCTCCCCCTCAGATGAGCTTGCAACCGGGGTCACATTTCTGCCTGACGATCGTCCGAAAACTATACGTCCGTATATAGTAGTGTTGTTACAATACCAAAATTTCCGTTTGACTATGACTACCACTCGTTTGAGTACAATACCAAGGTAGTCAAATTTGACTATATTGTAGTCAAACCGTTTGACTACCATCGCCACCGGTTTGACTACTTTGACTACTTTTTGAGACATGGGAAAATTGACGTTTTCAGCGATTTATAACCTTCAGTCACCAAGTGTCAGTCAAAAATGACAAAAAATCGCTAAAATTTGCTCAAGAAATTATCTGCCAGCAAAATCGGAGGGGGCTCGGGAAAATCGTCTCGGGAGGGGGTCCGCATCAAAGGGGTCTGGCCTAACTCGGGTGGGGGCAGACCCCCTGTTACATGTATTCTGACACCTGTTATCAGTTCACAGTTTTAGAGAAAAGGGTTGTTTGTCTTCTAAAGAGCAAAAAATGAAACGAATTTATAAAATATTTAGTTGCGAACCGTAAAAATGTGGAAAATATGCTTGAAAAGCCGCTGCTTATAAGAAAATGTAGTCATAGTCAAACGGTTTGACTACCTGGTCTTCGTTTGACTACGTATTTATGGTAACCAAGGTAGTCAAACTTTGACTTTGACTACCTGCCCGTTTGACTGCGATATCACAAAAAGTATTAACTATGACTTTGACTTTGACTATAGTCATAACAACACTAGTATATAGTAATTTGTGTATACACATTCACCAAAATAATGTGTATTTTTGTGTATGTGTATTGTACTGAAAGAGAATGCAAATTTTTTTGGTTGAGTTTTAGCCAGAAATGCTTGGAAAATAAAATCTCTGAATGTCCGCTGCTTGTAACCTTGGATAGCTTTGAAATAGAGCACTTTAGTCCATTTTAAGGCTTTACGAGGCTATCTACTATTTATTTCTGCAGCAAAAACATCGCAATTTTACGATTCAGTTCGAAATTTTATCGAATTTTGCTGATTAAATACAATATACGTACACAAAAATACACATTTTCGAGTGCTGTTTGAGTATGGTAATGCATTTAGCCATCAGCTGTCGAATAATGGTTACTGGACTGGAGGCACCTGAGCTTTTCGGGAAACTTAGCATAAACACTTTTCGTTCCGAATTTGAGGCAAAATCCATAAAAAACAACGAAAACTGAAAAACAGAAGAAAAGCATTGTCCGGAACTTAAACTCAATTTGTTTAAGTTGCTCAATTTAAACAGTTACAGAACCCGACTCAGTGGTTTCTTCTTGACCGGCGACCAACCAGTCGATCGGCCATTGTATTGCACCTCTTTCAAATGAGAGCAAGAACTAAATGATCGGTCTACTGAAGCTAAAGCTGGAAGTACGTAAATACCCGTTTTTCAACAACCTGTATGTACAAGTATCTCACAGTAATCAAAATTAGACCAAATTTTATGTAATGACCATTCCAAATAGAAACCATTCAAAATAAACATAAATTTTGACATTCGCGTATAGGAGGGTAATTGCCGTGCTTTCCTCACTGTTTGATTGAACGCGATTTGAACGATTTCCTCAAATAACGTGACAACATAGCCACGGCGCAGAGAAGGAGGATCATCACAATGTAAATGCCGTTGTCCTAAAGGTTAAAAGGTAGAGGAACAGTGGTTCATAAAGTATAAACGGTATTATATACTACAATATCAGTCAGACATGGGCTAGCATTTCGGCTGAGGGGGTGGTAAATTTCCCAATCCTGAGGGGGCTGAGGGGGATAGCGGTGTCTGAGGAGGGCTGTGGGGATGGTAATCAAAAGTCCGATTTTTGACTGAAATTAAGGTTTTTAGGCATATTTTTCGCTAAAATAGGCTAAAATGAGCTACTGTATTTTGAACTTATTTGCACCTATCTAAGCGTGCTTTTATCATAGGTAATTTTCTATCCAGAATTCTTCCTAAAAATTCCTGAGGGTCTAGCGGCGGCCTGAGGGGGGTAGGTCAGAGCCTGAGGGGGTCAACCCCCCTCAGACCCCCCTTTGCCCATGTCTGATATCAGTAAATATCGGATCCATTTCTACTATACCATAGAAATCTATCGGAAGCCCAGTAATCGGAAGTTTTCCTGAAAATCAAGCGTCTGGCGTAAGACGCGACCGTAAATTATACAAATTCACGGCCCTTGCAAAAGCACAGAAAATTTTCTACTTGCACAGTACGGTACCGCCCGACACCGCAATACCGATTTACATAGATTTATGTTTGTGTTTAGTTTTAGGCTTAGGTTAAGAATCAGTGTTTAATGTAAGCTCTAGCTTAGCTTTATTTATACCCACCGGTTAGGCTTAAGTTAAACATATCAGCCGCCCTACCAAAGGGGTAAGTTCTTGTATGATTCACCAGAGATCGGATCGGATCGATGCAGCCTTTACTTGCAACCGATCGGACCGTAAATTGCCATGCTACCATATCTAGCCAATAAATTGGCAAAGGATTTAAACGAACAGGGCATCTGATAGACTCCCTTTGTGTCAGCTGCAACAACCTACTTTGAGCAGATGTTCACCATATCTGAACAGAACTCCAAGCAAAAACGACAGCATCAGCACCGCTACCAGACACGTGATGCCCACCCTAAAAGTAATGGCCATTTTTATGTTGCACTATAATATAAGTTTGTTGTTGTTGTTGTTGTTGTTGTAACTTTTTGTTCTCGGCACCGACTAGCAGTAGCGAATAGCCAACTGCGATAGAGCAGGAAGAGACAAGGTCCGGCCGGCACCCTCCTTTAACAACAACCCTCTACATTGCTGAAGTGTGCGCAAGACAGCGCCGGTTTGGTTCCCATTATCTAGTTTGCAGCACACTGACGATTTATCAATTACACATCAACGATAAGCCAGTACAGTTGGTGGAGTGGTTAGGCTCCAACTGCTGAGCGCCTGTGTCCTCAAACTTAAAATATAATAATCAATCTAAAGTACCCTACCCAAGTCCTTCGTCAGTGCAGCCCATGTGTCCAGAAATAACAGTCTGACAGTCTTCGACCACAAGAGGTCTGTCCATGACTATAGGGCTGACTTAACACAACATAGAAGCGCAAGTGGTTCAGACATCCAGTGGTACATTGATAGTTATGCATACTAATACTGCTGAGCAACTACGTCAATTTCAGCCGCAGACACAATGCAATTAATACGCTATCAGTCAAGGCCGCTTATTAATTAATAATATATGGGCAGCGACCAGCACAGTTGGTCGAGTGGTTAGGCCACCGACTGCTGTGTGCGTGCGTAGCGAGACTACTGTACACGTTCATCACGAAAATTTCGATGTACCTTTTTTTGCAAATTTCGTTTTTTAAAGGACCCCAAAATTTAATATCGCTATAATTTGATGACCTCAACCTTGGCCGATTACTGTCAAATTTTGCAGACACAACAAGCAATTTACCTGGTATTATTGCTGAAAATATCAGCCCGATCTGTCAGCGCATGCTGGAGAAATAAAAGAAACAGTGAATTTTGACAAAAAAAACACGTTTTTGGCCCTAGTTTGCATATTAGTGATGTTCGAGCGAAAATATTTCTGGTGCGCTATTTTGTACCATAGACCTATCCATTTATCACATAAAAACTATAGGTCAGAATTTTTCATGTTCCGAGGTTTGTAGGGGACTCGCCCCGGTTTTATAAAATCTGGCTCTTTTAACATTGATCAAACATCTTCGAATATTCACAAACAACATCTATACCAAATTAACGAAATGAACGGTAGCTGTACGAATAAATACAAACGAACTATACATGTACTAGGGGGCTACCCCCTGCTGGAAAGGCCAAACCCCCTCACCCCCCGAGACAGGTTAAGGGATGCCCGACCCAAAAATACAAGTACCAGTAGTGGCTCCAGTACTAACAAGCTGGTTTTCTACAGAGTCGCACTTTGAATCAACCAACATTCAAAAGGATTACAGTAGTACTGTAATTTAAATATATTAATATTAAAATAAAACTATTATTAATAGTGCCATTTTAATAGTATTAAATTTATATTAATATTAAAATAGAGGGCCTACTATTATATTAAATTAAATTAAAAATACACAGAGGAGCTGAATATTAAAAATTATTTTTAATAGTATTTTAATAGCATTTTAATAGTTTGACCTTGTTTGACAATGAAGGAGTTACCTAAATACTAGAATTTAAATCAGAATTTTACCTCAGAGAATTATAAAAATTGAAGGTGTCTGACAGCCCTCTGAATCTCGAATCTTGGAAAACAGTAGAACTTCTCTCACTAATAAGCATGAATGACAAAAGGACCTGAAGCTACTCAATATCCGATGTAACAGTCTTTCCTTTCAAAACGTCTCTTTAACTATGCATCAATATTTTCTTTCAAATTATTCATGCCTAGCTCTGTTCGCATGCTTTTTCGAATATCTTGACAGGTCATCCGCCGAAGGGGGGTTGGGGAGTCTGGCGTCGGCCGGGGGGTCTGAGCACAAATTTTGGGAGGGAGTTGGGCACTAACAAACGCACAACAATCGCAATTTTTCGGCTAAAATCGTCAAAAATCGCTAATTTAGGCTGACATACACTAAGAAGTGCTGTTTTACAGGCGATTTTTGCAATTTTAGTGTCTGAAATTGTAACAAATCGCAAAAATTTGCTCAAAAATTACTTGCCAGAAAAATCGAAGGGGGGTCGGAATTATCGTATCGGGGGGTCTCCAACCGGGGGTTCTGGCCTAAGTCGGGTGGGGGCAGACCCCCAAACCCCTCTGTTACATGTATGCTTAAAACCATGCTCACACAAAGTCGTTTTAAATAGAATGGTTATAAATTTCCAGAGAAAAAATGCTTCTTAGTTGGATCTCTGATTAAATTTTCAACTTACACTAGCAGCTTCAAGCAAAATATGTTGTTTCACCAATAAGCTAAAGTGTGTCCAAAATTTTTTAAGTTCATTTTAGAATCTACTATTAAAATGCTATTAAAATACTATTAAAATTGTTATTTAATAGTATTAATATTAAATCTAAATAAAAATTAACAGGGGACTATTATATTAATATTAAATTAAAATTAAAATCGGCTAGTTCTATTATATTAATATTAAATTAAAATAAAATTTCACTATTAAAATTACAGTATTACAGATACGTATGTACATAGCGTTGGCGAAAAAAACGAAAATACGCATTAAAGCAAAAACTGGATAAACATTAACATTGATAAAACATTTTGGAATATTCACAAATATCAAGAAACTTTGAAATCTTAGGTTTTAAACCTCAAATTCAGTCTCATAAACAACCGCCTATACCAAATTTACGAAATAAACGGTATCTGTAAATTTGTGATCGTTGTTCTGCGTCACCTCGACAAATGCCGGTACAGTTGGTGTAGTGGTTTAGGTCACAAAGTTGCTATGCGCGTGCCATGGGCCCTTCGCACGTTCATCCACTGAGCGGACAAGTTCTTGTCGCAAACAGTTGGTCGACGGCACAAAGCCCAACCAAGACCACCGAAAGCCGGTGATGGGTAGTACGTAGGTAAATGGGAACTGACTGGAGCTGCCATTGCACCTAAACTACAACAGCAACCACGCATGTGTTTTGGGACAAGCGGAATCGGGGACAGCTACCACTGAGCCGGCCCGGACTGACACTGAGCATGTGTGTTGGGAGTCGCGTCAGATTTGGTCCGGGTACCTTATTTGGTCCCTGACAATTTCGTGGTAGCAGATTCAGTCAAGGCACCACAGATTTGGTCGGGGCGGTACAGTAAGGGGCCGTTCATAAACGACGTCGTTCCAGAGGGGGGGAGGGGGGGTCGGCTGAAATGCGACGATAGACGACGCACCAGGAGGGGGAGGGGGTTAGCAAAAAACGACGTCGCTTTTTTTCGGAATTTTAGGGTACTTCAATTACATTATTTTCGATTTATGCACATTCTATCAAACGTTTCTCCATACAGAAAAGCTTCCCAGAGCGGTTGTAGGGATTTATTCTATTGATTGTGCAGTATGGTAACAAGAAAACGTCACAGTACTCTATGTACTGCCGTTTTATTGGGGGGGGGTAAACCGAAAACGAAGTTGCCGTAGGGGGGGGGTCCCCAAGAAACGACGCAAGGCGATTTTGGGGGGAGGGGGGGTCCGAAAAATCGGGATTTTGGAACGACGTCGTTTATGAACGGCCCCTAATTATAAAATTTAGCTCTGCCAGGCCTTTGATAAGAGGTTAGGCAACCGTCTCGCATCACTTCGCGCTTTGTCACGGTTGATATGGAGGGAGAGCAATGCAGTATGGGCAAAAAATTGCAATCTGCCTTTTGCGACCTTTACTCAAACGATTCTTTATCGATATGGCTGAAAATTTCAGGATTGATTAACAAGACGACTGGGCAAACTATTTGACAAGATGCAAGTTTGGTGCCAAATTTCTGACTGTCTCAGTTTTTACGAATCAAAAACTAAGAAATTCTAATCCAGGGTAGCCCACGGAAATTATAATTTTTCGCTCTGTTAATCTGTTGACTGCATGCAATCAAAGAATATCTTCTTGACTTTCCGGTGAAGTACATATGTATATCCGGGGATGTAAAAAATGGTGGAGAACTATAAATCCACTTTTCGTCATTGTTAAAATTCGATTTTTTGCAAAAAGTAGCAAAAGATTTTTTGGAAATCGCAAATTACGCCTTTCTCAGTGGTCGTAGCGATCTAGGAGTGCCACCATTCAATTTCATACAAAAGTTTTCATAAGAAAAATGGTTTTGATAAAATTTAAAATTTCGTCTGTCAAAGGTTGTGTAACGCTTCTGCAGACAACAACGAAGCGACTGGAAGTAGTCGACGTAAAGCCCAACCCAGACCGCCGAAAGCCGGTGATGGCCAGTAGGTAAATGGGAACCGAACCGGCGCTGCCATTGCACCCAATGGCAGCAAAGGGGAGGGTTGTTTGTAGACAGGGCTACCCCATTGAAGGGCTCTGAGAAGAGCGAGGGGTGTCCTGAGCTGTCCGAAAGGACAGTGGAACTCATAAACAAACAAGCAAACAACAAATAAACGAGTAAATTGTAATACCCGGACCAAATGTGCCAGATTCAGACCAAATATGGCGTGACACCAGCTACCAAAATCGCCTGTAAAACAGCACTTTCTACATAGCTGTATTTGAGCCCAAATTAGCGATTTTTGACGATCTTTAGATGAAAAATTGCAAATTTTAAGCGTTTTTAGCGCCAAACCTCTCCCCACTGGCCGGATGACCATGTATGCATGTAGGTGTGCTTGATGGGCCCATAGGCGGCGTAACGGAGGGGGCTGCAGCCCGCCTGGACAATCCATCCATCCACAAAGAGAAATGAACTGACCTGAATGTAGGCAAGAATACATAATAAAGGAGCAAGAATGCTCCACTCAACGGCCGGCCGGCCTACCATGCGCTGCGCCAATATTTCAGGACTGGTTGCGAACGTTCGCAACCCCTCCTGAAATTTCAGGACTGGTTGCGAAATTCCCAACCTGTCCTGAAAAAACGCAAGCAGCTTATGACAGGCCAACATGATTTCAGAGAAATCATGCGCCGGCCAAAAATTTTCGGATTTGTGAGCTAATTAATAATTAGAAATATTTAATAAGCGGCGCATTCTTGGTGTAGTAGGCTACCGGCCAGGTGAAGTCTATGTCGTCTGTCGTGTGTCTGCGTGCGTCCTACCGCAGTTCTCAGTTGGTGCAGGCAACAGAGGCAGAGTTTGCACGCGTGCGTGTCCTCCTGATTTTTCTCTTCTTTTCTTGTTTATTTTTAACCGTAACCGCAAAAACAGAGGTTTAAAGTCCGTCCGTGGTTAGATTATACTAGGTAGGGATATTGGTAAGTTATGTCGCCCGTAAAGCACCGAGCGGCCAGCCGCGGCCTGTCCGTGATTTGAAATTTCCCAATTTTAGTTCCCTTTGAGCTACTGGACTGTCCCCTCAGTATGTGATGTCCAATAGCAACACCAATAATTCCTGCAAGTTTCGAAGCCGTACTCTTTGAATTACCGAAAAAATTGAATTCACCCTCCTGACCAACCTGATTCTGAGTTTTCGGTTCATAAAATCAGCATGAGCGTGAATTTTTGCACCAAGTTTGACCAATATGTAGCCAGTTACTATCTTCTATTTTTGCTGAAAATTTGAGCCAAATAGATAAACCCAGAACGAAACCTTTGAGTGAACCCGAAAAAGTGGCGAGGACATTTTTTGTGCAATTGTGTATCTGTCTGTACGTACTGTGTGTACTGTGTATCATTCTATTCTAAGCCACTTTATTTGATGAAAAGACGGAACTGGGAATACGCCGTAATCTACATCCTGACTGATTGTAAAGTTAACCAGTACGTATGCTAGAGAGCTGGGCCCGTAACTGTGAACTCCTGCTAGACAACAGAACCTCTGAACGTCAGGCCTAACACAACAGAGCGACCAATCACGCCAACCGTAATGATAAGATACCACCCTGCCGCTCCGTTACGTTTAAGTGAAGGGAAGTAAGTGACTTCGGTTTAGCGTTTATTCTGAAGGTGTGTGAGTGATCCCAATCATCGGATTACTTTACAGTCAGTTAGGCACTCATACAATACTATTGGCCGCCCCCAGAGCGCTTGGCTGCACCGCGCAGCCCAATAAGTGACGTCAGTAGGAGCGGACGCCGCAGGGCCATTTTCTGATTTACGGGTGGCCTAACTTAGCAATACCCCTGCCTATTAGCCTAACCACGGAGAAACTTCATTAATCTCTTTTTGCTGTTACGGCCAAGAATACACAAGAAAAGAGAAAAACTTCAATTTTGCTTCACCAACTGAGAGCGCACACGGATACACTACAGAAGTAGACTTCAGCTGATTTATAGGCTACACTAAGAATGCGCCACTTATTAGGTATTTCTAATTATTAATTAGCTCGCAAATCCGAAAATTTTTGGCCGGCGCATGATTTTCTCTGATTTTTCTCTGAGCTGCTTGCGTTTTTTCAGGGCAGGTTGGGAATTTCGCAACCAGTCCTGAAATTTCAGGAGGGGTTGCGAACGTTCGTAACCAGTAGCGCATGGTAGGCCGCCCGGCCGTTGAGTGGAGCATTCTTGCTCCTTTATTATGTATTCTTGATGTAGGCATAAAAGAAAAACTGATAAATATTAACGTAGATCAAACCTTTTCGAATAATCGCAAATTACAAAGTTACACCTCGGGAAAGGCACTTTCCAACAGATTTTGAAGAAGCCGGCCTTATAGGAGCAGAAAAGCAGACATATGTCGGCTGTGATGAAGTACATCGACATATCGTTGCCAGGACTGTGCCAAGTCAGTCAGACACAGCAGATCTCTCAACACGATGGCGCAGAGTCTGTCGTGCAAGACGAACATGCCGAAGCCGCCGTAGTCGCTGACAGGCATGGACGGCGCGGAGCTCCAGACATTGGTTGAGGGGTGAAACTTTTCACAGATGGTCTGGACGCCGTCTGTGTCTGAGTAGCCGCCACAAGCCAGCATGAAGCCTTGAAAGGCAGCCATGCGTAGACCGCGACGTGCCACACTCAGAGCTGGCATGCTCTGCCAAGTTGATGCTGGGAGAGCAGTGGCATTTAGGTACTCGCAATCGGCTGTCTGATATGTGGCTGCAAATATACTGGTGTGCCAGAAACAACCCAGCAGATTTTTCACTACAGTGGCGTATCCAGGGGGGTGTAGGGTGGGTACACCCCCCTCTGCGGTGGAGGTAGGAAGAAAAAGTCTGTAAAAATAAGCGAAACTAATGAATTATGTACTCAAACTGTCTATTTTGTGCTCAGAATGCCTTTTAAATGCGTTTTTGATGCAAATTTTGCTAAATTTTCTTGCCCTGGTTGGGCAGCGGCCCATCCAGGCACTTTCAAAATTGTACACCCCCTTTCCGAAATCCTGGATACGCCACTGTTTTACTATATAGCAGCCGATTTGAATGAATTATTTTTGAATGAAAGACAGATAAGTTCTTGAAAGGTTGGTGACCTTTGCGTTTCTGATACTCGGCTATTTCCTGAGATATTTGCCCTCAAACTCAAAACAGTGATTTTGGCAATGAACAAGAGCGATCCGTTGCACTTCATACTAATACAGATTCCAACTGCTGAGGGCTAACGAAACTTTATTGGTAAATTAACCTAGCGTGTGTGTCACCAGTTAGCGTTTCCGAGTAAATTTATTTTTAAATTAAATAACTATTAAATTGCTTGCTCAGCCTTTAGAGGAAAGTAACTTGCTATCAATTTGCTTGGTACCCGAATTCTGAAATTTAATTTGATACAAATTTGTTATTTGATATGAATTAATTTTATAAATTTGCTAAAATCAATACTCAATTCCTGAGGAAACAACTCAAAACCTGGGTCGTGTCAGTCCAAATTGAGTTGAACTTGCGTCACATGGCGACAAATGGTCTACAAGCTAGCGTTTATGAGTTGAAATTTTTGCTACTATGCATGAACAAGGTCGTCGATCCGATCCGATCCGATGTGTGGGGGGGACCTTACGGCCCTACGCTCAGACCTCTGCGGTCCATTGCGCAACCCCCGTATTCGTCATCTCGGACGTTTGCCCTTCTTTCACTGCCAAGCCACTCTAGCCATGCTGTTGGGCGCCAGGCACTAAGAGAGCGCCTAGCGCATTGACGTCAAAGTGCTGACAGCGTCCACTGCCGCCCGGCCGTTGGCCCCACCGGTATTGGCCTTGTTGTGTCGTCTCAGCCAGCACTTGACGTCATTGATCTTTCTCCAAATTGGCATGCTGTAGGAGCGGCTTCGGTGCAATGGCAGATCCAGTTGGTTCCCATTTTATCTACTCGCTGTAACCAGCTTTCGGTGGCCTGGGTGGAGCGTTGTGCCGACGACCAACTCTTTGCAGCAAGAAACTTGCCACGCCGAGAGGATGAACCACTACAACCACTAGGGATGCAGCGGCCGCCGTGACTCAGAGGCAGCGAGCTACCCACTGAGCCACTGACGCGGCGAAGAAGAACAAGGTCATCTTTGGACTGAACTTGTTGCTTTGTAATGAGACTTTGGTTAGTGAAGCTGCCAAAACAAGCAAATTTATATCAAATTTCTAGGCCAATTTTACGAAATTTGATATAATTTTAATTTGTTTGACAGTCATTGCTAGAAATTTAATTTGTTATTAAATTGCTATTTACTTGGTGATTTTGGCCAAGACAATTTAATTTTGTTATTTAATTTTAATTTGATCGGAAACACAATCACCAGTAAAGCCTCGTTCGTTTCGTTAGCCCTCAGCAGAAGGAAGAATCTTCTGCTGAGGGCTAACAACAAGCCTTTGCTGATAACACACAAGTAGTACCGCCCGTGACTCTGTCGTGCAAATTTTTGGACGTGCTCTGTCGCGCAACACTGCACCAAAAGCATTCAAAAATTTGCACGACATACTGTTGTTTAATACCGGATTTTTCAAATGCGTATGCGTATGCGTATACGCATTCCAATTACAAATGCGTATGAGTTTGCGTATACGCATTGCTAAAACTAATGCGTATTTTGCGTATTGCGTATGCGTAATGCGAGTAGTAAGGGGCGGTCAGCTGGACGGCAGTGACGTCACCTCTCCCAGCCGTCTCGAGATAAGCCGCGCCGGCATTAGACTCCGCCCCATTAGGACTCCGCCCCGCTCGGGAGTTTCAAACAGGGGCAAAAACCGTCGGTTGAACTTTAGCTCATGGGCCAGCGGTCTTACCAACTGAGTGAGCCACACGGTCGGTTAGGTTAGTAGCTGTAAAAGGGCTATGTATTTCGGCCAGATTTGGGTGACGCAACCGGCCCCTCAAACTCTGCAGCCTTTTTTTGCTGGTACGTACAATGTATGTTGTTAAACACCTTGCTACTCCTTTTTGCTCGTACGTACGTTGTTAAACAACTCATTTTTGCTCAGTAGGAGCTCATACGTCAACTTGCTGCTGTTTTTGCTAATCGCTAAACCGCGCCAGCACCAGCGGATATGTTATGAAAACGGAAATGTTGCTTTTCGTTTAGTGCCAGCTGCAGCCAAGCTTGCTTTTTGCTTCTAGAGATAAGCGCCGACCAACTGAATTACGCGCCATGTTTGTAAACTCTCACCAATCCGTATTGCGTTTTTATTAAACACCAACACGCAAGCGATTTACAATACGCTTCACTTAATGAGGTGACCGTGGGCAGCCGATATTTTAAAATAGCTTCCACACAGAATTAGTCAACTAGCCAGCTGGTCTATCTCGGCCAAGCTAGGCTTGAGATTAAAAACTGAATTTGGGGCCGGTGCGTTTTGGCGCGAAATTCAAACTTTCAGAATTGGAAACTTTGGTCAATACTTGGGGGCCAACTAATAAATAAATTAGTGTGTTTAGTTGTTCTCTGGTTTTTCTCTTCCTCAATGGCTGTTTGAGTCAGATTTGTTATAATCAATAAGTAAAATAATAAGTACAATAGCTAAAAATAAACGTGAAAATAATTAATAATTAAAAAGAAAATATAAAAATATAGAAATACAAGAAGAAACATGTTTAGAATCGACGCTCCAGTCAAGAGGGAACATTATTTGACAGAGCATTGGCTGCCAATTCGTGAAAAACCCTCAGGATTTGGAGATTCAAATTCTCGACCCTAGGATTCACAAAATCTCACAAAGATTATCGATCTTCAATCGATCTTCTCGATCTTTTACAGAGATTTCACCGGTATTGCGCTATTTCCCTATAGTTTAGGCAGCTGTATATATCGTTGGCGTACAATACATGTTGACTATATCGCACTATGCCAGATAACACCAAGCTTACTGAAATCACACTGAGCATTGGCAATATTGCAATAAGATTGCCGGTATTGCACTATTTCCCTAAATTTCACACAACCATATGTTTTGCTAACACCACATAAACTCAGTTGGTTTATGTTTCAGTATAAAAACGCAGACTTTTGACAAATTGTTCATTGCATGTCTTTGTCTTATCAAGAATGGGTGACAGTAAAATCGATTTGGCAGAACTCTTTGGAGAGGAGGAGAAAATCGACAAGTCTGAAAAAGAAATGGGCAAGGAGAAAATGCCCAAACCAAAAAGAAAACGAACGCAGCCAACAAGGTGCAACACTAAGAAACGGTCGAAAATCGAGAAAACCAAGAATGAGGTGGAAACGAAACTGTTGGATCAGACAGCTGTTGAAAAACCGGAGACAGAAAAGGACAGTGAGGAAGAAGCCCGTTGCTGCTATGCGATCTACATTTATGTATGAATAAAATTCTTTTACTTGTCAGACTGTTGTTAAGATCACTTTGCTCAGATCGCGCCGGTATTTCCCTAAATTTTGAATTTCCCTGCGAAAAGTTATTTTCAACACCGTTTATGCTTTGAATAGGAAAGTCAATTTATTCAATGGCATTTTTTGAACAAGCACTCGGCGTATACATCTCTCATTTTCCTGTTCACCTCGAGGCAGCTGTCACACAAAGGGAATTGCACGATCATTCTGTCATTCATCTTCAGAGGCGTCATGGTAGTGGAAAGTTTGAAGCACTGTTCACACATGTAGGCTGAGTAGGAAAGTAGAGGCTGTATAACTCGGGGCGGTCTGACATCTCCTGATGGTTTCGAATCGGCTTCTTTTTCTGTCTGCTCACTTTTTTGTAATTTTGTTGGAGGTGGAGTTTTTCTCGGTATCTGAGGAGTCACCAAGGTGCGCTTCTCACTGGATGGCGGTGTGGTCTTTTGTTTGGTGATTTGTTTCTTCTTCACCAGGTCTAAAGCTGGTTTCCATTGGCGACGGTGAACACCACCTTGCATGTGGTTGACGAGGTTTCCGCTAGAGTTGAAGGTCCGTTTGCACAGTTTACAGTAGCGTTTTTCGTAGTCCTCCATAGTCATTCCATCTCGATCCAAGAGCTGTTGCAGAGACAAACGAGCCGCCATCTCTCACCAGTACACAGTGAACAATGAACAGAAGCTGAAAAATTCGGCAAAAAGTAACTTTCAACAGTTGGTCTTGAGACAAACTTTGATGACGTCATCAATCTCCAAACAACTTCACAGGTGAGGTACTCTTAAGATAAACGTAAAAATTTCCCACTCAAAAGCCCCTCTGATTTTCATATATAAAGCAAGACATTTTCTCTAACAGTCAGTTTGTTCTGTTGTCAGTTTGCTGTGCGGTTGCAACAGTTAATTTGTAGTGCCGTTGAAATGGATCCATGTATTTGTCCTACGTGTGGTGTTCAGCTATCTTCTGCATCAAACCGTCGCCGTCATGAAAGACTTCAACACGAAATGATTCCAGCCGATGAAGAGTTTGAAAGCCAACAAACAGAATCTGACAAATCGGAGTCTATCGAATCAGAGTCTGACCAGTCAGAGCCCGATAAAGGAGAGAAGTACTGGGTATTTTTGCTTAGAGAAACTTTTGACAACATGAATTTAAAAAGTTATGAAGGACTACTGAAGGAACCATTGTTCAGCGAGTTTTTGGACCAGCTGCAAAAGACACTTCAGGAAAAACTGAAGTTTGCGACATATTTCCAAGACGAAGATGAGGTATACACTGCTATCTTGAATACTTCTAACAACTATATGGAAAAAGATCTCGATGAGGATGAGGCGATTGAGAAAGCTTGGGATGAACGCAAGTTTCTGGTGAAAAAGTTTATTCGCGAGAATAAAAATCTAATTGAGCAAGCGTTTGTCGATGAAGAACAGGCTAGTGATGAAGAATCTGAAGAAGCGCAAATTGAAGAAGAGCAGAATGAAGAAGAACAAGCTGAAGAAGATATTGACTGAACTTTTGATTGATTGGCAAAATTCCAGCAACGTTTTCGCGGGAAATTCAAAATTTAGGGAAATACCGGCGCGATCTGAGCAAAGTGATCTTAACAACAGTCTGACAAGTAAAAGAATTTTATTCATACATAAATGTAGATCGCATAGCAGCAACGGGCTTCTTCCTCACTGTCCTTTTCTGTCTCCGGTTTTTCAACAGCTGTCTGATCCAACAGTTTCGTTTCCACCTCATTCTTGGTTTTCTCGATTTTCGACCGTTTCTTAGTGTTGGACCTTGTTGGCTGCTTTCGTTTTCTTTTTGGTTTGGGCATTTTCTCCTTGCCCATTTCTTTTTCAGACTTGTCGATTTTCTCCTCCTCTCCAAAGAGTTCTGCCAAATCGATTTTACTGTCACCCATTCTTGATAAGACAAAGACATGCAATGAACAATTTGTCAAAAGTCTGCGTTTTTATACTGAAACATAAACCAACTGAGTTTATGTGGTGTTAGCAAAACATATGGTTGTGTGAAATTTAGGGAAATAGTGCAATACCGGCAATCTTATTGCAATATTGCCAATGCTCAGTGTGATTTCAGTAATCTTGGTGTTATTATCTGGCATAGTGCAATATAGTCAACATGTACACCAACGATATATACAGCTGCCCAAACTATAGGGAAATAGCGCAATACCAGTGAAATCTCTGTAAAAGATCGAGAAGATCGATGGAAGATCGACAATCTTTGTGAGATTTTGTGAATCCTAGGGTCGAGAATTTTAATCTCGAAATCCTGAGGGTTTTTCACGAATTGGCAGCCAATGCTCTGTCAAATAATGTTCTCTCATGTCTGGGCGCCGATTCTAAACATGTTTCTTCTTGTATTTCTTATTTTTATATTTTCTTTTTAATTATTAATTATTTTCACGTTTATTTTTAGCTATTGTACTTATTATTTTACTTATTGATTATAACAAATCTGACTCAAACAGCCATTGAGGAAGAGAAAAACCAGAGAACAACTAAACACACTAATTTATTTATTAGTTGGCCCCCAAGTATTGACCAAAGTTTCCAATTCTGAAAGTTTGAATTTCGCGCCAAAACGCACAAATTCAGTTTTTTAAAGGGAAGCCTAGCTTGGTGGAGATAGACCAGCTGGCTAGTTGACTAATTCTGTGTGGAAGCTATTTTAAAATATCGGCTGCCCACGGTCACCTCATTAAGTGAAGCGTATTGTAAATCGCTTGCGTGTTGGTGTTTAATAAAAACGCAATACGGATTGGTGAGAGTTTACAAACATGGCGCGTAATTCAGTTGGTCGGCGCTTATCTCTAGAAGCAAAAAGCAAGCTTGGCTGCAGCTGGCACTAAACGAAAAGCAACATTGCCGTTTTCATAACATATCCGCTGGCTGGCACGGTTTAGCGATGAGCAAAAACAGCAGCAAGTTGACGTATGAGCTCCTACTGAGCAAAAATGAGTTGTTTAACAACGTACGTACCAGCAAAAAAGGCTGCAGAGTTTGAGGGGCCGGTTGCGTCACCCAAATCTGGCCGAAATACATAGCCCTTTTACAGCTACTAACCTAACCGACCGTGTGGCTCACTCAGTTGGTAAGACCGCTGGCCCATGAGCTAAAGTTCAACCGACGGTTTTTGCCCCTGTTTGAAACTCCCGAGCGGGGCGGAGTCCTAATGGGGCGGAGTCTAATGCCGGCGCGGCTTATCTCGAGACGGCTGGGAGAGGTGACGTCACTGCCGTCCAGCTGACCGCCCCTTACTACTAATGCGTAATCTCAGAAACATCCAGAAATTTCAGAGACCAGCTTTTTTGGCTCTACAGCACGCTATTTAGGTATCCAACTTTATAATCCAGGTTTTTTTAGACTTACTTGAGGCTTAATGATAAATTCCTGCCAACAAAGAACTGCAGTATATGTACAGTACAGGGCAGTGGCGTACCCAGGATTTTGCAAAGGGGGTGTAAAATTTTGAAGTTGCCTGGTTGGGCCGCTACGATGCCCAACAAGGGCGGGAAAATTTCGCAAAATTACCTTTCAGAAACGTGTTTAAAGAGCATTCTGAGCTTAAAATTGACAGAAATTACAAGTTTTATTAGTTTTAAAGAGGCCTGGCTGGAGTTGTGCTCGACCAAGGCGAGACATTTTTGAAAATTTAGCCTTCTAAAACGCATTTAAAAGGCATTCTGAGCTTAAAATTGAGAGAAATTACGAGTTTGGGTAGTTTAAAGTGGCCTGGTTGGGCTTCTGCCCTGAAAAAAAGCGAGAAAAACTGAAAAAAACCGACCCACGGTTTTTTCGGGAAAATTTCCATCCCTGGTACAGTACTTATGTTTTTGACAGGCAAGAGATCTGCGCTTTCCTACAAAGAATTTAGTTGAATCTTCATTTTCAGAAAGAAGTCTAGTAGCATTCAGATTCAATTATAATAAGCACAAACAGATGGCCTGAGCATGCAACACAACTGATGTCACCCTAAACCGTGGAAACTCTAATTAAAGGATTTGTCACACGTTTCCTTTCCTCTTAAAACTTAGCGGCTTTTTTAAGAGCCGGTTTCTCTAGGAATCGACTTTTGCTCCTTAACCTCCGGACAAATCTCAACTTTATGTCTCCGATTTGGCCAAAATTTTGTATTTTGGTTTAATTTAACCTAAAAAGCCATTTTATCACCTTCCCGGCCATTTTTGAGAGGGTCACTTTTTCGACCCTCTCACAGATTTCGAGTCATAACTCGGGACCAAATGACCATAGGAACTTGCGAATTGCATATTTAGAATCAGAAAGTTATTCTCTTTCAAACGATACCCTACTCGACTGCATTGCAGGAAAAAAAATTTTTTCGAACCCCTTCCAGGACCGATTTGACCCCTACACAGTCATGTTCCCAACTGTTTTATTTCACGGAAATATAGCGCTATGTTTTTGCTTTCGATTAAAGAAAAAAAATCGAGAAAAAAAAGGGGGGAGAATTTGAGTTTTTGGGCCTTGAAAGTTAAAAATCAAAAAAATTTTCCTTATGATGGGTTGCACACTGTAAACAACAGAACTTGGTCATTTTTGAATCGATTTCGGAGATCTTTGGCCCGCGTATTGTATTGTTCATCTTGCACATAGCGCACAAACCTGGTCCTGGTTGCCGCTGTTTAACATGAGTTTTATGCTTATTTTGTTTATTATTTTAAGTTTCACAAACAATTTCTCGGTTTCATTTGATGTTTCCCATGATGGGCGTCCAAATTGTCTTTTTGAAAAGAATTAGAGCTGGAAATCGGGCGGGCCCAACCCAAGCAATGCCTAAGTGAAGGATAGTAGGAAACTTTTGCATTGAATGAACATTCTGCTTACTTGGTACTTACAAGAAGTAAGCATCAATTAGCATTGTGCACTATAACGAATATTTACAGAGACTGCTTAGACTCTGTTACTCTCATTATTTGTTTTCTCCTTAAGCAATGCCATGTAAGATTTGCGTAAGTGTGCATGTGAACAGACTAAAATAAACATAATTGATCCTAGCTGCTGTGGGATGGCGACTGTAAAACTCGTCATATCGACTCAACTATTGACGTATGTACATCTGCAAGCTATAGTCTGTTCAAAAAATATGCAACCTGGCGGTTTTTTGCGAATAACTTTTTGGAGACCTTGGGGCGAATTGAGCCTTATAACCAAAATTGTAGACAACGTCGAGCTCCGGCCTGAGGTAAATCCTAATCTGCGCTATGTTTGCTCTGAACACTAATTTGCGCAACGTCAAAAAATGAGCTTTTTTCCTAATTGCGATGAAAATTAGGTGACTATACAGTAGTGCACAAAAAAAATGTCCTCTCCACTTTTTCGGGTTCACCAAAATCACTCTTTTTCACTCAATTCTCAACGAATTTGAAGCAAATTTTCAGGGTAGGTGCCCAATTAGTCCGGCTACATGTGTTACAGTTTCGGCGCGAAAATTCAAATTTTGGCGGGAAATTTAAACGAAAATACGAAAATCATGTGGTCTCATAAAAACGGCTGTTACTCAAGAAATACAAAAGCTACGCCCGTGAAATCACGGCCGCTTATAGACGCAATATAGTGCAATTTTATGTAGAAGTTTCAAAACGCTCGCTCAAAGTAGGCGCGAGAATCCGATTTTCAAATTTGGCAAAAAATCGGAATTTATCCATTTCCAAAGCAAACATTTTGAGGTTCACTAAAATTACCCGTTTTCAGTCAATTCTCTGCCAATCTGAACCAAATTTGCAGAATAGGTGCCCAATGGGTCTGGCTAACTCTGCTAGAATTTCGGCGCGAAAATTCAAATTTTGGCGGGAAATTTAAACTACAAAGTATCCTGCAAAAATTGTTCTTACTAATGTTTAAATTTCCCGCCAACATTTGAATTTTCGCGCCGAAATTCTAGCAGAGTTAGCCAGACCCATTGGGCACCTATTCTGCAAATTTGGTTCAGATTGGCAAAGAATTGACTGAAAACGAGCAATTTTAGTGAACCTCAAAATGTTAGCTTTGGAAATGGATAAATCCCGATTTTCTGCCAACTTTGAAAATCGGATTCTCGCGCGTACTTTGAGCGAGGGTGTTGAAACTTCTACATAAAACTGCACTATGTTGGGTCTATAAGCGGCCATGATTTCACCAGAATAGCTTTTCTATTTCTTGACTAAGAGCCGTTTTTATGAGACCATTTTATGATATTCACATATTCGTTTAAATTTCCCGCCAAAATTTGAATTTTCGCGCCCAAATTCTAGCAGAGTTAGCCAGACCCATTGGGCACGTACTCTGCAAATTTGGTTCAGATTGGCAGAGAATTGACTGAAAACGGGCAATTTTAGTGAACCTCAAAATGTTAGCTTTGGAAATGATGATAAATCCCGATTTTTTGCCAAATTTGAAAATCGGATTCTCGCGCGTACTTTGAGCGAGGGTTTTGAAACTTCTACACAAAATTGCACTATATTGGGTCTATAAGCGATCGTGATTTCACGGGCATAGCTTTTGTATTTCTTGAGTAAGAGCCGTTTTTATGAGACCATATGATTTTCGCATTTTCGTTTAAATTTCCCGCCAAAATTTGAATTTTCGCGCCGAAACTGTAACACAAGTAGCCGGACTAATTGGGCACCAACCCTCCAAATTTGGTTCAAATTCGTTGAGAATTGAGTGAAAAACAGTTATTTTAGTGAACCCAAAAAAGTGGAGAGGACATTTTTTTTGTGCACTACTGTATAATTCGATTATTGAGTCCTTGGCGACTCCAATGATGCTTTCATGACGTGTCTAGTCCAAACTGATCTGGAGATATGGCTGGTCAAAGCATCGAAAAATCGTGAAAAACGGCGTTTTTCTGAAAATTTCACAAAATAGAGGGGGAAACATAGGCAGACTGACGGATTTGGGTGAAACTTCCTGAATGGGGTATTCTTGACCGCCGTAATCGATTCTGACACTTCCCGACCCTGAAAACCTCACCCTGATGCCGTAATTCGGTAAAAAAATGCCATTTTTCACGATTTTTTCATAATTTGACCGGCCATATCTCCACATCGGTTTGGCCTAGACACATCAGGAAAGCATCATTGGAGTCGCCAAGGACTCAAGAATCGAATTCTGCAGTCATCTAATTTTCATTGCAATTAGAAAAAAAGCTCATTTTTTGACGTTGCGCAAATTAGTGTTCAGAGGAAACGTAGCGCAGATTAGGATTCACCCCAGGCAGGAGCTCGACGTTGTCTACAACTTCGGTTAAGAGGCTCAAATCGCCCCAAGGCCACCCAAAACAGTTATTCGCAAAAAAACCGCCAGGTCGCTTATTTTTTGAACAGACTATAGTTTGCATATGTACATATGTCAATAGTTGAGTCGAGATGACGAGTTTTACAGTCACCATCCCACAGCGCCCAGGATCAATAATGTTTATTTTAGTCTATTCACATGCACACCTACACAAATCTTGCATGGCATTGCTTAAGGAGAAAACAAATAACGAGAGTAACAGAGTCTAAGCAGTCTCTGTAAACATTCGTTATAGTGCACAATGCTAATTGATGCTTACTTCTTGTACCAAGTAAGCAGAATGTTTAGTCAATGCAATAGTTTCCAACCATCCTTCACTTAGGCATTGCTTGGGTTGGGCCCGCCCGATTTCCAGCTCTAATTCTTTTCAAAAAGACAATTTGGACGCCCACCCATTATGGGAAGGGAAACATCAAATGAAACCGAGAACTTGTTTGCAAAACTGAAAATAATAAAAAAATATGCATAAAACTCGTGTTAAACAGCGGCAACCAGGACCAGGTTTGTGCGCTATGTGCAAGATGAACATTACAATACGTGTGCCAAAGGTCTCCGAAATCGATTCAAAACTGACCAAGTTCTGTTGTTTACAGTGTGCAACCCATCATAAGGAAAATGTTTTTGATTTTTAACTTTCAAGGCCCAAAAACTCAAATTCTCCCCCCCTTTTTTTTTCTCGATTTTTTTTCTTTAATCGAAAGCAAAAACATAGCGCTATATTTCCGTGAAATAAAACAGTTGGGAACATGACTGTGTAGGGGTCAAATCGGTCCTGGAAGGGGTTCGAAAAAAATTTTTTTCCTGCAATGCAGTCGAGTAGGGTATCGTTTGAAAGAGAATAACTTTCTGATTCTAAATATGCAATTCGCAAGTTCCTATGGTCATTTGGTCCCGAGTTATGACTCGAAATCTGTGAGAGGGTCGAAAAAGTGACCCTCTCAAAAATGGCCGGGAAGGTGATAAAATGGCTTTTTAGGTTAAATTAAACCAAAATACAAAATTTTGGCCAAATCGGAGACATAAAGTTGAGATTTGTCCGGCAAGAGTCGACCCTTATATAAACCGGCTCTTAAATATTTGCAAGCACAACTTAGTTAAAGCTCTCAGAGAATTTCTGGTATCCTCACAGCACACTAAAAACATGAAGAATGACCATTTGATAACAACTTGAACTAAATTTTTTGCAAGAAATTTAAAAAGGCAGCTATTTTCAGACCCAATACGCATTACGCAAAAATATGCAAACATTTAGCAGAATGCGTAATAATATTGCGTAATGAAATTCAAATGCGTATGCGTATGCGTATGCGTGCGTATACGCATTCTGAAATGCAATGCGTACTTTGCGTAATGATATGCGTAATGCGTATACGCATGCAACAGTAGCCTTAAATAAGCGAAAATTTCCTCGCTCCGGGAGGTGGGGGAGGGGGGTATGGCCGGCCGAGGGGGAGGGGTATACCCCCGGCCCATGTTATTTCACGACAGACAGAGTCACGGGCGGTACTACTCACATACACTCGATCACTTCACCAGAAAAGCGGTGCTAGCCCTAAGCAGTATGAATCTGTTTTATTTGAAGAGCAACGGAATAATTAGTGAAATCGCTTTGTTCGTTGCCAAAATCTGTTTCGAATATAAACTTCACCAATCTTTCAAGAATTCACTTATTTTCACTGAAAAAAGATTCATTCAAGCTGGTTGAGAATTACGGTTGCTATAACAAGTGTGCTGGTGGCCCCTACACAGTGTCAAGTTGAGCCCAAAAGAGGGAGGCCATTTTAGAAGCAGAACAGACCTGCGGTCATCCCTCCGCAGACAAAGAAGATACCGTCCATCTCGGCTATTCCATGCACCCATCTACCCGTTTTGAGACTGGGCACCGGACTCCACTCATACTCTTGTCTGTCCGACTGGTAACAGAGCTTGTAACAAGCTGAGGAATCGGTGTTGCCCCCGCAGATGTGCAAGCACTGCCGAAAAACGACGGTCTGCGTGACAGGGAGTTGCAGACTGACCGGCAACAACGGTCCAGTGGTGATCTCTGTGGTACGAGGGTCGATCAGCTGGGTGCTCAAGGCCGGCTGTCCATCCCTCGTACCGCCGACCAGAGCTATCACTCCGTTGGGCATAACTCCCACCGACACCAACTGTAGTTCCCAGGGCAGTGGAGTTGGCAGCAAACGACTTGTGCCTTTCAGCACGCTCACTGTCTCTGTTGAGTTGCGGGGACTGATGTAGCTACCCATCACTCACTACTATTTGAGCTGAAAAACCAATCAGGAAAAGGATTATGCACACGCTACATACAGTAGTCTAATCTAAGTCAGGGCTGTTGGATAGGTTTTTCATAGTTTTTTGTTTTATTTTTCAGCAAAACTAACATGCTGTAGAAGCTCACGCAAGTTTTCAAAGGAAATAACTGGATAAATTGGCTTTAAATCGTTTGAATTTACGCAAATAAAATCTTCCAAGCATTTCCAGGCCAAAACTTAGCAGTTTTTGCTAAAAAATACTGGTACCATTTGAAATAATTTTTATTAATGTATTTTTGGTCTTTTAAAATCAAATTCCTACTCTAAAACATGAAATTAGTGCATTTTGTAATCAAAACTCATGCTCTCCCTTTCAATTCGGTAATAAAAAGCGATTGTCAAAAATTCAACCGAAAAAAGCCAACTTGAGTATTTTCCGAAAAACAAACAGCCCTGATGTAAGAATGTAACAGGTGAGGTAAAATAATCTGTGAACCGGCTAGATGGATACTTTCAGAGCAGTTTTCCGGCAAGTAGAATTCACTGATGCAGAGACAGACCCCATCGACACACGTTTGATTCAAACCGCAGTCTCTAACCGAATTGCAGCAGCCAGTGTCCGGGTCACAAACTCCTATAACTGGTCTCTTCTTACAGCTATCTATCTATACCGTGGGAATCTAACGGAAGCCCGGTAATTGTCGGAAGTTTTCCTGAAATTCAAGTGACTACCGTAAGACGCGACCGCAAATTACGCAAATTTACCGCCGTTGCAAAAAATGCCGAAAATTTCGTACTCGGACAGTGCCGCCCCACACCGCAATTACCGATTTAGATTTACGCTTGTGCTTAGTTTTAGGCTCAGGTTCAGAACCAGGATTTACTTTAAGCATTAGTTCTTGCTCTAAGCTTAGCTTTAGACCTATGGTTAAGTTAAACAGATAAACCGCCACCAATGGGGAAGCTTTATGGTGATTCATCGGAAGGCATTTTCGCGGGTCACCTAGGTTTTACTTGTATCCCGGTCGGACCGTAGATTACCATGCTACCGTATCAACTCAATAAATTCGCGTTGAAAGCCGTAAGCGATTTAAACGAACAGTGCTTCCGATAGATTTCCTTGGTATAGTAATAATAGCGATAAGAGAGAAGTACCGAGTTTATCGAAAAGTTCATATCCAGCTGCGTACTGTTTAGTCATTTGTTTAGACAGTCGATTGTATAGTTGGCATTCTTTGCTCTCACTGCTATAGGACACACTCAAACAGCTGGTTCTGGCGCTGCACAATCGAGCACACGCCAACACGCTGCCAGTGCTCCAGGCACCGATTAGGTCGTCTGCGTGCGGCGCCCTTTCGTTTCCACTTCTCAGTTCGTATCTCCACTCCTCCATGGCTGCTCAAAAGACGGGTGTCCTTAATGGGCGCAGAAAACTATGGCAAACAAACCTTCGGCTGTCCAATTCTGAGTGAATAGTGTCAGCAAGTAAATAATGTTGAGTAGAAGTGTTGTTGGCATGGCCACTAAAACATTTAACATTTATTTTGCGAGAAAGTCAACTTAGGAAAGTTAAGCAGGTTTTTTCGCGGATCCAGCTGGTATACCACCCACCCACCCCAAGGTTGGCTCGGCACGGCAGCCACTTTTTGGCCAATTCTTGTCTCCGATCCGATGTGCGGGGGGCCTTACGGCCTGCGATCAGACTCGAGGTCCATTTCGCTTCCCCGTGATTCGTCATCTCGGACGTTTGCCCTTCTTTCACTGCCAAGCCACTCAAGCCATGCTGTTGGGCGCCAGGTACTAAGAGAGTGCCTGGCGTGGTGACGTCATGGTGCTGACAGCTCCCAACGGCCGCCCCGGCCAGTGGCACTAAACCGGTATCAGCCTTATTGCTGGTCTCTCAGACAGCTCCTGACGTCGTTGATCTTCCCTCCAACGCGGCATGCTTTTTGGAGCGGCTTTCGGTGCAACGGCAGATCCAGTTGGTTCCCATTTTACCTACTCACTGTAACCAGTTTTCGGTGGCCTGGGTGGAGCGTTGTGCCGACGACCAACTCTTTGCAGCAAGAAACTTGCCGCGCCGAGAGGATGAACCACTACAACCGCTAGGGATGCAGGGGCCGCCGTGACCCAGAGGCAGCGAGCTACCCACTGAGCCAACGACGCGGCCAATTCTTGTCTCATTATTTTCTCCGTATTTATTCGGTGTTTGCTGAAAATGTTTTACAAAGTCAAAACACTGAATTTCCCATTTACAAGGCCAGGAATTAGTCATTTCCATAGTCAGTACTGTTGCATGCGTATACGCATTACGCATATCATTACGCAAAGTACGCATTGTATTTTAGAATGCGTATACGCATACGCATACGCATACGCATTTGAATTTCATTACGCAATATTATTACGCATTCTGCAAAAAGTTTGCATATTTTTGCGTAATGCGTATTGGGTCTCAAAAACAGCTGCCTTTTCGAATGTCTTGTAAAAAATTTAGTGCAAGTTGTTACCAAATGGTCATTCCTCATGTTTTTTTAGTGTGAGGTGAGGGTACCAGAAATCTTCTGAGATAATTTGAAGCTTTGACTAAGTTGTGCTTGCTAATATTTAAAATACAGGCTAAGTTTTAAGAGGAAACGAAACGTGCGACAAATGCTGGAACTTAGAGTTTCTACGGTTTTGGGTGACATCAGTTGTGTTGCATACTCAGAGGGAATCTGTTTGTGCTTCCTCTGCAGTGGCGTATCCAGGGGGTGCAGGGTGGGTACACCCCCCGTTTGCGGTGGAGGTAGGAAGAGAAACTCTGTCAAAAATAAGCGAAACTAATGAATTATGTACCAAAACTGTCTATTTTGGTGCTTACATAGAATGCCTTTTAAATGCGTTTTTTGAAGGCTAAATTTCAAGAATTTTCTCGCCCTGGTTGGACTCGCCCTGGTCGGGCAGAAGCCCAACCAGGCCACTTTAAACTACTAAAACTTGTAATTCTGTTAATTTTAAGCCTGGAATGTGTTTTAAACACATTTTTGAAGGCAAATTTTGCTAAATTTTCTTAAGGCACTTTCAAAATTTTACACCCCCGCCGAAAATCGTGGATATACGCCGCTGTTCCACTGTGCGTTTATTATGTTTGAATGCTACTGGACTTCTCTAATGAACATTTGACCAATTTCTTTTTTAATAAGTTTAGGAAAGCGCACATCTCTTGCCTTTTGAAAACATACATACTATAGTGCAATTCTTTGAGGGCAGAAATTTATCATCAAGCATCAACTATGTCTCAAAAAAACCTGGATTATAAAGTTGGACATCCAAACAGCCTACTGCAGAGGCAAAAAACCTGTTCAGTGAAATTTCTTATTGTTTCTAAGATTACGCATTACGCATACGCAATACGCAAAATACGCATTAGTTTTTGCAATGCGTATACGCAAACTCATACGCATTTGTAATTGGAATGCGTATACGCATACGCATACGCATACGCATTTGAAAAACTCGGTATTAAACAACAGTAAGTCAGAGGCTAGAAAATTCATCAAAAACAATGTGATTTACAGTGTTTTTTAAGGAATTTTTTGAAATTTTTTTAGTTCTTCTGGAGTGAAAATCGTTTCTCTTAATAATTTTGACTAAGAGAAATGCTTCCACTTGTACTGTAGTTATATTAAGGCCTGCTAGTGCACAGTATGGAGATCTAATACGGGGCTATTTTGTTGATTGTGAATGTATGTATTGTACATCAAGTACGTAGAGACTTGATTATTAAGAAGCAGAGTTAAGCCAAAACTAGACCAACGCTTTCTCATCACAAAGCAAGTTTGGGACAGGGAGTAGGGTAAGAAAGGACTAAAAATGTTTCTAATTCGATATTTTGGACGAATATCGTAATAGAATGTGTTTCTGCATGCACAAAAACGCAAAATTACAAAGGAAACATAGTGGATATATGGGGAATTATCGATTAAAATTGCACTAAGATGAACAAAAAATACCGATACCAAATACCTGGGTATTCACAAAATAATCGGGATAGCCGGTATGGTATGGGTATTTATTAAAATACCTGGAATCGGTAGGTACTATCGGGTAGCCAAAAATACCCATTTTTCGGTATGGGTTCGGTATACCCAATCAACAATACACCAGAATAGCAGGTTCTGTATCAATCTTCATTATGAACAAAAAAAATTTTTCGAATGTCTTCACATCGCAAAACAACCCCTACCCCCTAAATTTTTTATCTGAAATAGGTTAAATTTGATTGGCATTTTGTGTTACATCTTTTGTGCAAGTAATAACTTTCCTCTGCAATTGCAGCCGGTATAACAATTTTTCTGGAAAAAAGTAGTGGTAATTTCCACAAATTTCGTTGTTTTTCGAGAATATTTCGCTAGCCGTTTAGTGTGGTATGCAGTGCCAGAAAGGCAAGCGTCAGGGCTATCCAAACGTGTGCCAACCACTTCTGTATCTAAAGAAACGAGTGAATGGTGGTGGGTGATCGTTTCAGTAAACGTCCAAAAATGGCGCAAAAAGTGGCTACCCACCCAGCTTTCAGGGGGTGTAGCTCCGGTTCTTGGGGTCATTAACATGAACAGTCGGTGTTCGTTTGACATCTATTTTAACATAATTGAATACCAGCGAAAAAAAAGTTGCTTGAACACCTTACCTTCCCAGTACACAGTACACAGTCTGCTAAACCAGGGTTGTATATTTTTCCGAAAAAAACTTCGGCCTGTTTTTTTCGGTTTTTTTCCAAAATCGCGGAAAAAACTACAGCTCAAGTTCTGAGTACCCTAGCCTGGTTTTATGATTCCTAACGCTTTCTAGCGCCTTCCTGAGTCTTTTCAGAACAGAAATACCCGTCTTACACAGATATAAATCACAAAACAGGCATGAAACAGTGCCTGATAGGCACCATCAATAATCGCTATATGTAAATTTTCTTACAACAGTTGGCCTTTTGTTAAATTGCCAAAGTTGGTCTTTTCTGTTGTTTTTCTAAGAGTTTTGAGTTAGTCTGGCCTATAATACATCGCAAAAGTTCATTTTTTAACTGAAAAATGACACAAATTAACTATTTTTAGCTTGAGTTTTTTTCCACGATTTATGTTTTTTCCGACCCTTAGGAAAAATAACCGGTTTTTTTTTCGAAAAAAAACGAAAAAAAACACCGGAAAAAACATACCTCACACATCCCTGTGCTAAACTACATACTTTACGCACCTCTGAATTGACTACAAACAAAATCGAGTCTCTACTTTCTACAGACAGTCCGACTTGTTTTCGTTTCTTTCAGACAAGTATAGTAGTTGGGCGGTGCAGCGTATAGGGAGTCTATTAGAACTTGTTAGCTATCAGCCATAACAGCCAATATTGCTTTACAGAACCAGGTATCTAGCGCCGTTGCTAATAACTAATAATTAATTTATTATTGTTTTTGCTAACTTCTATCATGCGTGGAGGTACGGTTGCCATGAACAGAACGGAATTCAACCAAATTTCACCCAAATATACTGCCAAGGGCAACTTGGCTACCAGCCAATTTTGGGCAATATCGATAGAAAGACATCGCGTTTATTCAACAAAACGTGAAATTAGTAATTTCAAAGTGGCATACCCATTCGGCTTGAATTAAGAGCAGGTGCACGAAAAAATCGAACATTGGCGCGAAGAGCTACGTACGTACATGTATGTACAGCTCATTTTCCCTAATCGCCGCACAAACATGCAACTTTCAGCGATTGTAGATCTTGAAAAGAAATGAAAACGTTTACCATCCGATTTCCTCCAGCTGCTCTAGAACTGAAGTTATGGGCCCTCAAAAATGGCGATTTTGGCGCAATCCGGTCGCACCACCCTAGCTTGCAATCAGATAGTCAAACGATCAGTGGAAAGTAGGGTGGTCGGACATTTTAAAAAATCGGTTTTTTTGCGCTTTTCGGTCACACCCGAAACTTTCTCTGACTGTCGTTCGCGATTCCATGAGCCAATAATTATCAGTTATGGAGACAGTTCGCTAGATGGTCAAAGCAGATTTAGATGCAAATTTGCGCTGAAAGTTCAAACGGTTATTACTCTTGAAGTAGAGCATGCTGTTTTTGGTTTACAATGAAAGTTTTGGAGGGAAAAGAACAATTCCGCCGTATGTTTTAGTGCCAAACCACTGTTTATCGCAAGCAAAGTGAATGATTTATTGATGAATCACACCCATTTCAGGCTGACGCCGGTAACTGAAACATGATAAATCGCTGAAAATGTCAATTTGGCTCTGTTTCAGAAAGTTTCATTGTAGTCAAACGGTTCGACTGCGATGTAGTGAAATTTGACTACTTGGGTATTGTACTAGTCATAGTCATAGTCAAACGGAAATTTTGGTATTGTAACTACACTAATTTTTAGATCAGACGCCCTACCAAGGAGTAAGTCGACTTGTATGACTCAGCAGACGGCATCGTCATCGCATCAGTTAGTCTTTATACTTGCATCCCGGTTGCACGGTAAATTGCCATGCTACCCATACATGTACTAGGGGGGGTTTGGGGGGTTACCCCCCTGCTGGAAAGGACAAACCCCCCCCTCACCCCCCCCCCCGAGACAGGTTAAGGGACCCCTCCCCCCGACCAAAAAATACAAGTACTAGTAGTGGCTCCAGTATACTGTTGCATGCGTATACGCATTACGCATATCATTACGCAAAGTACGCATTGCATTTCAGAATGCGTATACGCATACGCATACGCATTTGAATTTCATTACGCAATATTATTACGCATTCTACCAAACGTTTGCATATTTTTGCGTAATGCGTATTGGGTCTAAAAAATAGCTGCCTTTTCGAATTTCTTGCAAAAAAATTAGTTCAAGTTGTTACCAAATGGTCATTCTTTGTGTTTTTAGTGTGAGGTGAGGGTACCAGAAATTTTCTGAGATAATTTGAAGCTTTCACTAAGTTCCATACATGTACCAGGGGTTCTGGGGATTTGTCCCCACCTGACTTAGGCCAGACCCCTAGGATTGGGACCGCCTCCGATTTTCTGCCAAGTAATTTTTTTGAGCAATTTTTTGCCATTTCAGACACAACAATTGCCAAAATCGCCTGTAAAACCGCACTTTTTAGCTGTGCTTCGCATTGCGTTTTTTTTTATGATTTTTAGCCGAAAAATTGTGATTTTTTGCGATTTTGAGCGTTTTTACTACCCAACCCCCCTAAATTTGGGCTCAGCAGACCACCCCGGCGCCAGACTCCCAACCCCCCCTCCCTCCTTCGGCGGATGACCTGTTACATGTATTCTAAGTTGTGCTTGCTAATATTTAAAAACGACGCTAAGTTTTAAGAGGAAAGGAAACGTGTGATAAAGCCTTGAATTTAGAGTTTCCATTGTTTAGGGTGACATGAGTTGTGTTGTATGCTCAGGTTATCTGTTTGTGCTTCCAGTGTATGCTTATTATGATTGAATCTGAATGCTACTAGACTTTTTCTGGAAGTGAACATTCAACTAAATTTTTTGCAGGAAAGCGTATATCTCTTGCCTGTCTAAAACATACATACCGTACATATACTGCAATTATTTCTGGCAGGAATTTATCATTAAGGCTCAAGTACGTCTAAAAACCAGGATTATAAAGTTGGATACCTAAACAGCATACTGTAGAGCCAAAAAAGCCGTTCAGTGAAATTTCTCATTTTTTTCTGAGATTACGCATTACGCATACGCAATACGCAAAATACGCATTGATTTTTGCAATGCGTATACGCAAACTCATACGCATTTGTAATTGGAATGCGTATACGCATACGCATACGCATACGCATTTGAAAAATCTGGTATTAAACAACAGTACTCCAGTATTAGCAAACTGGGTCAGAAATCACTAATTTTTAGCCTAAAATTCACTTGAAAAGCCTTTGGAAGCCGAATTTCGCGTTTCCACTGCTGATATTTAAGAAAAATCGGTGTTTTTGGAAGCTCTTTTTGTCATTTTTTGCTTGTTTTTAGCTTTAAAACGCTATTTGGCAGCTTAAAATAGCGATTTTTAGCGTCCTTACTGAAAAAAACGTGCTAAAAACGCATTTCTAGGCGTTTCGGAGCTTTTTGAAATTTGGGACCCCCCACCTGGGCGAAACCCCCCCCCCCTCGACCCCCCACCTGAGGAAACCCCCCCCCCCCTACCCCCAGGTCGGCCCGGAGCTGTTACATGTATGATGCTACCGTATCTACTTAACAATTCGCGTCGAAAACCGTAAACGATTTAAACGAACAGGGCTTCCGCTAGATTTCCTCAATATAGCTATTTATTTGCTAGGCGGCGCTTTGCCGAAAGTTATCTTGCTAGGAATTTGCTATCTGCTACCGGATTTCGCCCAAAAATAAATTAACTTGCTATTTGTTATTAACTTGCTGCGAAACAGCACTCGGCGTGCCTTCAGTGACCATTAATCGAGAACTGATTGCCAAAGATAGCAAGCATAGACTGAAAATTTTATTGTTTCTGTCTTACATTCAAGTGCAGTACAGCGTAATTTTCTCATACAAAAGAGTGGTTCTGTCTGTAGCCAATCTTCAGCTCATTGATGACAGCGCTGAGGAACTTGTTCCAAACTCTAATTTCGCTGGCGCGAATGTCATTGTCTTTCACGGCCAACAGTTCTGAGTTGACGAGCGACCTGGAAGTGTCGAAAATTTCGCTCAACAGAAAAGCCTTGAACACCCTCAGCAGTTCGTTGCTCAGGTGCACTCCTTTGGCGCGGTGCAGTGTGCCAGTGCTTCTGATACGGGCAGAAGGGAAGCTGTACAGTTTGGTTAGTTCTTCTATTAGCCGGTCCATAAAGATGAACATGTTACTGCTGAACCGCTGCACATTGGCTGCATCGTCCATCTGCATGTCGTCCCAGAGTGCCGGGAACTCCTCGGCCAAGTATGGAAACAGTCTAGAACGGAAAATGATACTTAGAGTCCATAAACTACGAAGTTAAAAAATTCAAAATTTTGCACCGCCACCCCGCTCCCGACGTTTATCGGCGTTTTCAGCACAACCCCCCTTAAAAACTACGACGTTTTGGCAGGTATCCCCCGACTAAACTTGGTACTGTGCCCGACATTGAAAAATGTATAATAAAATTTACCTAGTACTGTAGAAGCTTTGAAAAAGATACTTTTGGACCGTCAACTACCATTTTGGCAGTTGGAAACTTGAACTGGGTTGAGTTTTCCTTGTAATATAAAGCTGCGAACAAAATATTCTTAGGGCCTAAAAACGGTGACGTTTTTGATACCAACCCCCACCCCCTGAGACATTTTCCGACGTTCAAGCAACCACCCCCCCACCCCCCTCTCTCTCTGAACGTCGAAGTTTATGGACGGCCCCTTATTAAGTGAGAAAGTGTTAGTTTGAAAAATCGAAGCGCGAGCTCTACTATAGGTTCTGAGGTAGGTTTGGTGCTGGAAAGTACAGGCTGTCCCATGTATCTATCGTCGATTTTGTCTTTCTGTAACTTTTGTGTTCGTCAATAAATTGTGCTGAAATTTCAATAGATTAGACGCGAAAGCTCAGAATTTTTACTCTCAATGTTTTAGCCAAATCTGTCAGTTCAACCGCTAGTTATGCACTTCATGTCGCATAAGTGATGGATGTGGAAGTGCACCACTAAATACATTATACAGAAAAAATGTCCCATGGCTGTTTTGCCTCCACACTCAAGCCTTTTGTTCTCGGTCAATTCTTTATCAATTTGGCTCAAATTTTCAGCAAAAATTGACAATATACAGTATAGATTAAAAAATGTCCCATCGCTTTTCCGGCCTTCACTCAAACGTTTCGTTCTCAGTCACTTCTTTACCGATTTGGCTCAAATTTCCAGCAAAAATTCCGGACATGGTTGGCTAAATACTCTGCAAGTTTAGTGCCAAAATTCCGACTCATACTGGTTTCATGACCCGAAAACTAGGAATGAGGGTGGTCCACGCAAATTTATTTTGTTTCGGTAATACAAGGAGTACAGGCCTGAAACCTGCAGGAATGATTGGTGTTGCTATTGGGCATAATATACTAAGCGGGCAACCCTGTAGCTCAAAGGGCACTAAAATTGGGGAATTTCAAAAACATGACTAAATATGACTTTTCTTCGTAAAACCAGCAAAATGACGATTCTAAAGATTTTGGATTTTAAAAAACGCTGCAGGGATGGTTTCTATGGTGTGGAACAGAGTTTAAATATCAGATTCATTTATTTGTCGAACTTCCTGCTACAATCAGTGCTTTGATTCTAGAAGGGGCGGATTTCTTAACTACATTGTATGGAATTTTCACTAATGTTTTTGAAATTCCCCAATTTTAGTGCCCTTTGATCTACAGGGCTGCCTGCTTAGTATGTTATGCCCAATGGCAACACCAATCATTCCTGCAAGTTTCAGGCCTGTACTCCTTGTATTACCGAAAAAAAATAAATTTGCGTGGACCACCCTAATTCCTAGTTTTCGGGTCATAAAACCAATATGAGTCGGAATTTTGGCACTAAACTTGCAGAATATTTAGCCAACCATGTTGTTAATTTTTGCTGAAAATTTGAGCCAAATCGGTAAAGAAGTGACTGAGAACGAAACGGTTGAGTGAAGGCCGAAAAAGCGATGGGACATTTTTTTATCTATACTGTAACTGTCTATAAATTGCTTAAGTTTGGTGAAAATTCCAACTGGTGCTTGTTTTATGACCCAAAAACTAAGAATCGGAGTGGTCCCCGGAAATTCTAATTTTTCAGGTAATTAAAAGATTGAAATTTGCAGGAATTATTGCTGTTGTCATTGGGCATAGTATACTAAGCGGGTAGCCCTGTAGCTAAGCTGCACTAAAATTGGGGAATTTCAAAAACATGATCGCATATTCAGTTGGAATTTTCACACCAGACTTATGCAATTTATAGACAGTTATTTTGTCAAAGTTTGCTGAAAATTAAATAAAGAATTGACCGAGAACGAAACGCTTGAGTGTAGGCAAATAAGCCATGGGACATGATTTATCTATTATGTATATAGTGACAGACTTCGCCAAATTTTTGAGAGTAATAATTCTGAGGATTTGTGCATGTTGTGCTAAAATTTCAGCGCAATTGATTGACGAACACAAAACTTACAGCAAAACGAAACCGACGATAGATTACTGGAACATCCTGTTTTTTTTTTGTATTTTCAAAGAGCAACTTGGAGGAACAAACTGATGCTGACCTGACGAACATTTTACGTCCTCTATGTTCCTTGAACCGTTTCCAAGTGCTAAGCAGTAGCTGGGCCTCATGTAAGCTGAGGAAGGGACTAGTGGACGAGCGCTTTCGAGCAGGCACAGAAGATTTGCGACTAGTTTCAGGGGTGCTGTCATCGAGAGAACTTTGGAAGTTCCTCAGTTCGGTGCCCTGGCTCCCTCTCCTGATGCGCTGCCACAGTGTGTACACAATGAAGTTGGTGGCACTGTTCAGCACCATCAGGAAGTTTCCCAGATCTGCCATCGCCTTTACCAATGCCAATCTGTAATTACAAATAAGGCTCAGAGTTCGAGCTCACTTTCACTTTCGCGGTCTTCATGTTATATAGGCTGTCCCACACTTGATCCATAGCGGCGTGAGACTATGTGAACGGAATTCAACCAAATTCATTTTTAGTGCCCAAACCCCTCCCAAAATTTTGGCTTAGACCACCCGGCCGGCGCCAGACCCCCCAACCCCCTCCCCCTTTCGGCGGATGGCCTGTTACATTTACTGTATGCTAGAGTAAACTTGGATGCTTGTAAAATTTCAGTTATGTATGTTGCTTAAAAGTTCAGTTTCACTTACTGTAGCTCATACATGTACGTACATAACAGCTCCGCTCCGGGCCGACCTGGGGGAGGGGGGTAGGGGGGGTTTTTTTCGTCAGGTGGGGGGTCGAGGGGGGGTTTCGCCCAGGTGGGGGGGCCCAAATTTCAAAAAGCTCCAAAACGCCTAGAAATGCGTTTTTAGCACGTTTTTTTCAGTAAGGACGCTAAAAATCGCTATTTTAAGCTGCCAAATAGCGTTTTAAAGCTAAAAACAAGCAAAAAATTACAAAAAGAGCTTCCAAAAACACCGATTTTTCTTAAATATCAGCAGTGGAAACGCCAAATTCGGTTTCCAAAGGCTTTTCAAGTGAATTTTAGGCTAAAAATTAGTGATTTCTGACCCAGTTTGTTAATACTGGAGCCACTACCACCACTTGTATTTTTTGGTCGGGGGAGGGGTCCCTTAACCTGTCTCGGGGGGGGGGTGAGGTGGGGGTTTGGCCTTTCCAGCAGGGGGTAACCCCCCAAACCCCCCTAGTACATGTATGCTGTAGCTGAATATATTGTGTGCGATTTACTTGATTTTCAAACGTTCTTGCTTCTAAACTGGCATTTGCAATGCCAATGAGCTGAGTAAAAGTGGTAAAGAAAGAGGAGTATGTGGCAATGCCTAAAAAGCGACCACTGCTTTTCAGTTCTGCAAGCGATAAGCCAGCCGCCAAACAAGTCGACTCGGCGTCTAGCGGCGCAGTTTGTTGAATCCTGAAAGTTTGCGCTTTCGCTTTGCGACCTAATCGATTGTACACTAAACGAAGACAATCTGAAAACAACCTATCTGAAAGCCGGGCCGAACATATTGGAAAGTCAGAAACATTCCGATACGTTCAAAACGCGGTAATTTGCAAAAGGTATTCCGTATTACCCAAATTGGCAAGCATCTATGTTTTGTTGCTGGGTCTTGCTGTTCCTTGTAGTGGCCGATCTTAGAACAACGTTTACCTCCAACAACAATTAATTAATAGACAGAAGAATAATGACACGACCGCTCGCCAGGTAGCCAGACGGAGAGAGAGACGAAAGTTCTAGACAACAAAGGGCGAGCGGGCTACTAATCACATAGCGCTACAACTACAATGTTTGGCGCGTACAAGGTTACGGTAGCCTTCGCGGTTGTACGTACAGCAGGTGGTGTGTATTTCCTAACTAGCGCAACTACACACGCAACGCCAAACATATCAACCACCTTCTTTCTTCTTGAGGCGGAAACGTCGGTCAGTAGTAGAGCCAGTCCCCTAGGCGGTCTGGCGGTTGACGATTCCGCTGAGGGTGGTGTCGTCGTTGTGGTCGCGGCTGAGCTGGTTCTGGCGCGGTTGCCTCAGCTTCGTAGACAGATGGTCCCGGCCGGTCGGCAACACGTTGCATGTTGCGCCCGTTCCACTTCTGCTTGTCAGATAGCAGGTAGTTGAATCTGCCGAGCACCTTCACAACCGTTAGCACTTTGTTGCTCCAGGGGCTGAGTCCTTTGGGCGTGTGAGGTCGTTTGGTGCGCACCTTCTGCCCAACAGCGAACAGTTGTCCTGAGCTAGCAGTGTTTTGGCTTGGTTGCTGTTGTCTTTGCCGCGGTCGCTTGTCTTCCCCTCCTTCCTCTTTTTGAGCCGTTTTGCGGGGCAGTCTGTAGACTTCCCAGCCCAATCGAGGTCTGCGTCCGAAGAACTTCTGCGCGGGGCTGAGCTCCTGGCCCTCTCGAGGTGTAGCGCGGAAGTGAGCGAGGGATCGCTGAAGGCCCTATTCCCACGGTAGACTCGAGCTGAACGTCTGTATGTGGTGTTTGATGAATCGATTGAAGACCTCCACGAACGCGTTTTGTTGAGGAGTGTAGACAGGTGTTGTCTCGTGGATGATGTCCCGTTCTGTCAGGAAGTTTCGAAACTCGTCACTGACAAACTGTGGTCCGTTATCAGAGATTATTTTGGCTGGGTTGCCAAAACGAGCGAAGATCTCCCTGAGCCAGCGAATGATCCTGCTAGAAGTTGTGTCCTTCGTGCACAGAACCTCTGGGAACTTAGAGTAGTTGTCCACAAGCACAACGATGTTCTTCTGATGAGCAGGGGCATTATCGAATGGCCCTGTGATGTCGATGGAGAGTTCCTCCCACGGCTCCTTCGGTGTGTACAGATGCTGGCCCTGCAGGTGCAGCTTGGGTGCTGACTTGGCCGAGTTGAGACAGTTTCCACAGTCCCTGACGAAACGCTCAGCCTCAGTAGCCATTCCAGGCCACCAGTAGGTCTCTCTAAGCTTCCGTTTGAAGGCAACGATGCCTGGATGTCCTTCGTGAGCCATGGAGAGCAGATCCGGTCGCAAGACTTGTGGAACCACGATCTGGCTGTTGTCTCGGATGACGTATCCATGCTCCAGGGAGAGAGTGTCACGCAGCGTGTAGAAAGGCGTTGACAGGAGCTGAGGCGGCAGTTTACGTTTAACTGGCCACCCTCTGGTGCAGAAACGCTTCACAAGTTGTAGCTGAGGGTCCTGGTCCGTAGCGTTAGCAATCTTTTCGATGGAAAGACCCTTCTTAGTGGTGCTGCAGACTCTAGGCACGTCTGGCACCTTCTGCAGTCTGGACAATGCGTCGGCCATGTAGTTTTTGCGTCCGGCCACGAATTCGACTGAGTAGTCAAAAACGTTGAGGCGATGCACCCAACGTTCGAACTTCTGAGATCGGCGCTGGTTGGTCTGCCGGTGCAGCAGAGCTTGCAGAGCCTGGTGGTCCGTGCGTAGTGTGAAGTGACTGCCAAGTAGGTACTTCTCCCAGTGTTCGCAGAAGAACATGGCAGCGAACGCTTCCCTTTCTGTGGTGTCCCAACGCCGTTTGGTGGGGACCAGCGTGTGGTGTCCAAATGCCACTGGGTACTCCTGGCCGCAGTGCACTTGAGACAGCATTCCACCTATTCCATAGGCGGAGGCGTCTGTAGTCACGATGGTGGGTTTCTCCGGATCGAACATCTTGAGTTTGAGTCCGCGTTTGTCGCAGATCAGAGATTTGAGTCGATCGAAGGCAGCTTGTTCCGGCTGCTCCCACTTGAATTTCGTGTCTGCTCGGGTGAGCACACGAAGTGGTTCTGAGGCGTCGGTCAGGCTAGGAACGAACTTGCTCAGGTAGTTGATCGCACCCAAAAAACTCTGCACGTCCAGCTTGTTTTGGGGTCGTTCCATGTTGCAAATCGAGTCCAACTTGTGTGGATCCGGGCTGACCCATCCGTTGGCGATCACATGGCCCAGAAACGAGATGCTGGGTGAGGCGACGGTGCACTTGCTGAGGTTCAGTCAGAGATTTTTGGCATCCAACTTCTGTAGAACCAGCCGTAGAGTGCGGTCGTGCTCCTCACGATTCCTTCCATAGACAATGATATCGTCTATGTAGGGCTGGCATCCAGGAATCCCAGCAAGCGTTTCGTGAACCAGCTTCTGGAATACAGCTGCAGAATCCTTGAGTCCCATGGGCAACTTGCGGTATGCATAGTAGCCCCACGGTGTGGCTGTAGTGGTTAGCAACTGAGACTCATCATCAAGCTCGATGTTGAAATAGGCCTTCCGCAGGTCTATTTTGCTGAACACTGTAGCAGCAGCGAGGTGCGTGTACAGCAAATCCTGGATGTTGGGTAGTGGATACAGCACTGGATCCACGTTTTTGTTGAGCGGAGACAGGTCGGAAGTGATGCGTACAGCAGTAGAATCGTCTGCTTTTGCCACCACGACCATTCCATGCACGTAGTCTGAGTGTGCGACCTTCTCCCAGATACCTTGCTCCTCCATTTCCTTGACTGCCTTCTCTGCAAGCTGCTCGAAGCGCACTGGAATGGAGCGAACTGGTTGGGCGGGTGGTACCCGCGCGTCAGGTTTCAGCCGGATTCTGTGCTTGAATCCGGGAAAAGTGCCGATAGCTGTGCTCGTGAGCTTGGGAAAGCTGTGTAGCAGCGACAGCAATCCTGCTTTCTCCCAGGTCTGAGTATCCTTGGCAGCTAGCGTAGGAGTAGAGACGTCAGAGATATCTGCTGGTGGCGCGCTGCTGGCGGGAGCACCATCGTTGACATCCTCTGGTGAGTTGGACTTGGTGACTGCGCGGACAATGCTGTTTTTGGCCTGGATAGTGATGTACACCGGATCCAGCGCACGCATTGCGTCCATGCCTAGTGTATTGGTGCAGGAATCACCAAACACGTACACGGACACGTTGGCAGTTCGTCCTTGGAAGAAGAGTTGTGCAGGAAATTGTCCTTCGATGGGCACTTCTGACTGGTCGAAATTGACGATCGGGTCAGCCGTTTGCAGTTTGGTGGCCCGGAAGTGCTTATGGAACACGTCCCGAGTGATGCCAGTGACGTCCGAGCCTGTGTCGACCATCAAACGCAGTGGTTCGGCAGGAGCATCATCAGTAGAGGCGATGTGAACCTCACAATAAGGTGGTTGAGTGTGCAAAGCATTGACACTCTTCCTGCCCTTTTTGTGATTGCTGCGCATTTGGTGAGTGAGCCAGTGACAGTGTTGTTTAGCCGGAGGGCGCGAGGTAGAGCAGGGGTTGCTCCTACAGACTCGCTGGAAGTGGCCCTCCTTACCACACTTCTTGCAGGTCTGACCGCGGGCGCGGCATCTGGAATCCCTGCTGTCTGCGTGAGATGAATCTCCACAATGCCGGCAGACTCTCCTACCGGTTGGCTGGCGGTTGACTGAGGTACTGGGGCGTACCGGCGTAGGTCTGGGTCCTGTGTGCTGCGCGGAGCTAGGTCCCTTGCCCCGGTTGTACCGGCGGTGTGAGGTAGCGCTGATCTGCGATGACCCGGGCGCCATGTTTGCAGCATCCTTTTTGGCGCTCTCATCAGCCAATGCGAGGGCAGTGAATTTGTCCAAATCCACTGCGTCGAGGGCGAGCAGTTTCTCCTGTGTAGCACGGCTGTGTAGGCCGCGCACCAATTGTATTGCTAGCAGATAGTCGATTAAGGTGCGTTCCTCGATGCGTCCGGTCCCCTGATCGACAGGGAACGTGCACTGCTGGATCAAGGTCCTGAGTACGCGAATGTACTCAGTGACTGACTCGGTAGACCCTTGTGAGTGCTGCATAAAATCGAACAGGGCCCGTACCGGGTTGACAGGCCTGTAGAAAGTCTCCCGGGCGGCTGCCAGGAACTCCTCGAAATCGGCGTCTGGATCGGCGTTGAACACAGGGTGACTGGCGAATTGGGGAAGCGCGGCTGTCCCCAAAAACGAGAGAAGAAAGTCGTTCTTCTCGTTGTCCGTCAATTTTGCCGTGTTGTCCCTGGTTGCGTCCAGGCCGGTGAGAAACGCGTTGAATAGTCGCTCCCAGAGTGGCCATCTGAGAGGTGGACGGTCATCGACGGTTTGCCAATAAGGTTGTGGTGCCGGGATGTGTGCCCGGCAGTTGGACATCGCGGTAGTGACGATTTCTGGCTGCTGGCACGTAGACAAGTGACAGCCACGATCCCGTAGCTGTTGTTGTGTTGTCGAAGAGAACCGGCTCTACCACACGTACAGCCGACGTGTGGAGACAGGTTTGCGCACTGTAGAAACGAAGAGAACCGGCACTACCACACGTACAGCCGATGTAGGAGTAGGCGGTACCGTGTGTAGGCAGGTCGGCGCAAATTCGAAGATGACCGGCGTTACAGCACGTACAACCAACGTAGCAGTCGGCAGCGTCTGTAGGCAGGTCGTAGAAAGAGGCGGTGGCTGTCCACCACCGGCCGGAACGTAGAAAGAAGAAGACACGTAGGAAGATACTCACTGACTGTGCCTCCTCCTGTAGGTTAGTGTAGGCAACACCAACCGATGTTCTGTGCCAAGCAGGTTGTAGGAATCGTCCTCGTCGCTACCACCGGGTTGGTAGCAGCAGTAGAAAAGCTTCGTTGGTTGCTACCACCGGGTTGGCGGTAGGTGTAGAAACTCTTCTTTTTCGCTACCGCCGGGTTGGCAGTAGGCGTCGAAAATCTTCTTTTTTCTTTCTTCCGCGATCGTCGAATGCCACCGTTGGTCGCCAGTTGATATATTGGTCGTCTGCTGGGTTTTGTAGTAGTTGCTGGTCCGCAAACAACTTTTACCTCCAACAGACAATTTAATAAACAGGAGAATAAAGACACGACCGCTCGCCAGGTGGTCAGACGGAGAGAGTGACGAAAGTTCTAGACAACAAAGGGCGAGCGGGCTGCTAATCACACAGCGCTACAACTACAATGTTTGGCGCGTACAAGGTTACGGTAGCCTTCGCGGTTGTACGTACAGCAAGTGGTGTGCATTTTCTAACTAGCGCAACTACACACGCAACGCCAAACATATCAATCTAACTTACCCTTTCCATGTTTGTGTGAAATTTAGTACAGGGTGTCCCAAAAAAAATGACAACATTTCTTTTTGCTGCCATTTTTGCAATTTTTGACCAAATTGTCTGAAATTTGAAACATAAGTGCCAAAAAAGTGGGAATTTTATGTGTTAAAATTTAGTGCATCAGGATTGACCCATTCCTGAGAAATTCAACAATATACAAAATTGAGAAATTTCAATTAAATGTAGAAACAGCATCAAAAATGGAATATTTTCTTTTTGCTGTATCTTCTTTAATTTAGGTCGGAATTGGATGAAATTTTGAATATATGCGCAGAATAACGGGTTGATTTGTAGATCAAAAGTTGGAGCATGAACCCAGCCCAGCTCTTGACATAAAAAATCCCGATCACAATACAACGACAACATTGATTTTCGCGCCCCTTAGCTGTAATGAAGCTCCTGTAAGTGTAATTCAGTCTGTCACCCCAAACATGCTAAGAAATGTTTATGATGCTTATGGGAAACGGTTGCAGCAGTGTATTAACTCAAACGGAGGTCATCTGGTGTTCTTATTCCTTAGTTCTTAGAGTTTGCACATTCTTCATTTTGCTGCAGTAAAAACTCTGATTTTCTTTAGTTTCCAAGTACTAGCGATATGGACAATAATGACAGAACTTTTGACCTACAAAATATCTGCGCATATACTCAAAATTTCATCGAATTCCGGCATAAATTAAAGAAGATACAGCAAAAAGAAAAGTTTCCATTTTTGATGCTGTTTCTACATTTAATTGAAATTTCACAATTCTGTATATTGTTGAATTTCTCAGGACTGGGTTACTCCTGATGCACCAAACTTTAACACATAAAATTCCCACTTTTTTTGCACATATGTTTCAAATTTCAGACAATTTGGTCAAAATTTGCGAAAATGGCAGCAAAAAGAAATGTTGTCATTTTTTTTGGGACACCCTGTAGAATTTCGTTCACATAGTCGCGCGCTGCTAACGAGCAAACGCAGCAGATTGAGCGTGGGGACACCCATGAAGTAGATAATTTCGAAATTGATTACCTGAAAATGCGCGTTCCCAGTACAGTCCAGGCGATCATAACCACAGTGGGTACAATGTAGCAAAGCAAGAATTTGCCCAGCAAAACAACTAGCAGAATTTCCATGCTTCTCTGCTTGCGCTTTCGCGTTGAGACGCAGGAATTCTGCCGCAGCAATGGAGTGCCCACATCGATTTCGTTGAGAAATCGATTTTGTCTGCCTTGTCTCCGACGCATCACTGCAATGAGACGCAGCGAGAGCACAGCAATGATGAGGAACGGTCCCAGTGTGATAAAGACCGAGTACATGAGGGTACGGTAGACTATTTGGTAACTACGGTACCACAGCAGTCGCGGCCACACTTCCACTCTACGTTGGTTGGTAGAGGGATGGATACAGGAGCGCAGAGTAAACTCGAAGTAGCAGGGAAGGCAGTAGATCACTGCGCATATCAGTATGGCAACGCTGGCTGCACGTGCTTGGGCGAACGCTCGAACTGTAAAATTCGAAACTATTGTAAGACTTATTAAAACTGGCACATACTCCACCTATCTAATGGAGAGTTGAGGTTGGCTGCTTTTCCAATACAGTTGCATCCAAAAGCACAACATCGCTTTTGAATGGCAACTAAAGTACAACGTACGTACCTGTCCAAATCCGGACTGACACTTTATCACGCTGCTCTAGCTCGCCATTTAGATTTTTGCGTAAAGGTGCATTCATACTTTTGTAGAAAAACATCGCCTGTCTAGCGACGTTTCTGCAGAAAAACTCGTTTAAAGTATAAAACGCGCCCAAACGCCGCGCGTGATCTTTCCGCCGGCGACAAAAATCTAAAATATTGTAGTTAAAAATTGAACAATTTTTTATCGCCGGCCTTTTTTATGTTGAATTTTCAGTGGTAGGAATGTGCAAATAATATTGTTTCAGTGCGAAACAACCAGCATTAAGGAGGAGAGCGCCTTGCCAGCTGAAAATTTGGAATTCGGTTTACGGTTACACCGTCCCTTCGTCTCAAATTTTTAACTACACCTAGCGACAGCTTTCAGCGCCATCGGTCTGGCAGAAGTAGGAATCGGCCTTAAGGACTACTATTGAGTTAGAGAACTAATTACCTACTGCATTTTCTAATCTTCTGGTACGTATGTACGTAAGTTTGTATACAAGCAATTCAAGCTACGAACATGACGAGTGTACCGGCCTAACTGGCAACACTGGTCCTATGCTGTTTTACAGGTGATTTTAGCAATTTTAATGTCTTAAAATTCTAAAAAAATCGCAAAAAATTTGCTAAAAAATTACTTGCCAGAAAATCGGAAGGGGCGGAAAAATCGTCTCTGGGGGCGATGAGGGAATGAAGTCTGGCCTAAGTCGGGGAGGGCAGACCCCCATGACCGCCTGTTACATGTATGGTACGTACAATGTACCAATCTCGCCGCACAATGCACTTCAGCCGGCAAAAAGTAGGTGGATCTAAAGCATACGTAGAGCTGATGCTCACGCGGCATTATTTTTAGTTCTATTGCTTCCTGTTCTGCGGTGCGATTATAAATATTAAATTTAATAGCGACTGATGGTGATGGGTTAGAAAGAAAGCAGGACAGTAAAAATAGAGGTAGGTACCTGTCAAAGTTTGCAGCGGTTTGGCGATGGCAAAGTGTCTGGTGGCAGCGATGGCTACCGTAGTCCAGGTGGAGCCAGTCATGACGGTGGAGAGAGGTCCGTGAAAAATCACCACCAGATAGTTCCAGAGATTGGTGATTGGCAGTCGATGATTGAATGTTTGTACAGTGCTTTGTAGACCGTAGTAAAAGTAGGCACACAACAAGACAGCACTGTCCCACAGCGCCAGTGCTACTAGGTACACTCTCAGTGCCTAAAATTAGCATATTCTGTTGGTCGATCCCACCAAGCACCGTAGTTCTAAAGCGATCTGGGCTCTTAAGTTAATTGGTGCATTTTCAAGTGTGTTTTAGTTTTCCGCAAGTGAGCACCTATAATAATTTACTTGTATAAAATAATTTCGTGTTGAACATTTGATAAATAAAATAAAATAGAGGCAAAAGCAACCGTAAAAGAGAAAATTTTTAAAAGTAAGTTAACCTTCAAAAGGCGTTCTGAGTTTAAAATTAACGGTGTTAGTGACCTACTTTAGCAGCTCTCATATTTCTGGTGATTCTGATACTGAGTAGGTTGGCAACTGCTCCAAACAGCACCAGGAGGGTGGTGAAAGGACCATTGAATAAGAGCACAGTGAGTGAGGGGTTAGGGCGCAGCGAATAGTAACAGTATTCAGTCGAGTTTGGCATCCTTTTCATTGCTTAGTAGCCGACCGACGAACGCCGACGAGGCAACTGCGAGCGGCAAAGGTCGAGCCGTTGATTAGAGATTAAAGAGTGCTTCCGTCCGGTCAAATTGACTCTTTTTCATTAGCAAAACGTGGCATCGATCCTGAAAACGCCTGCTGGGCAGTGACGAGCGGCACTTTAACGAAGGTCGTCCTCACGAAAGAACTCAATCAATCGGTTAAAATGTCTCGGCGGAGTTCGATCTAATTTCTACACTTGCGCTACGGCACGTACGTAAAGCCTACCCTTTCCCTTTCCAGATAAGCAGGCATTGGGTCTTTTGATAAAACAGTGATTTTAGGGATTTTAGCCAGCACCTTGCGTCTGTAGAAAAGGAGGCGGAGTGACTAAAATTGTCGTTATCTGCAGAAGCACTACAACCTTGAACAGACGAAAGTTTAAGTTTGATAGAAATCACTATTTCTAATGTGAAATTTTGTATGGAAATCAATGGTGGCACTCCCAGGTCGCGGTGACCGTTGGGAAAGGCGCATCTCGTGATTTTTTGAGCCCTACATTTTTCAAAAAGTCGAATTTCAAAAATGACGAAAAGTTGATTTGAAAATACGTTGTTCTACACTATTCTAAAAGACAGGGATCCCGGACATACATGTACAGTACCTCGCCTGAAAACCCAGAAGATAGCCTTTCTATGCATGCAGTCACCTTATTAATCAACGAAAAATTTGCATAAGGGGGCGTGCAAAAATTACGTAATGGTATTTTTGCCCATTTTCGGACCCCCCCTCCCCCCCTGATAATCGCCCGTAATAATTTCCTGACCCCCCCTCCCCTAATTACGTAATAATTTGGCTACCCCCCCCCCCCCCGAAATTTCAATTTTTTGAAGAGTTAGAGCCGAAAATTTTCCGTTCAATTCTATGTAAAATGACGTTCTTATTAAAATAGCATCTGTATACAGTAACAATTGATAGTTATCTTAGTTTTCTTTATTGATGAGCTACAACTACGTACATGTACGTATAGTCTTAGTTTTACATAGATAGAAGCCATTGGATGCGCGGATTGTATTAGAAGTGTTTTATACTGGGTTTTAGGGCTGCTTCAATATTGCTTGACTGATAATCGATAGTCATAAACCAGAGTTCGTGCGGGAGGTCCCGAAACCCGAAAGGTCAGGGAATTTGGTGTCCAGTCAGGGAAAAATTGATAGCAGTAGAATCCTCTCTCGCCCAAAGGGCCCTGTCAGAGCTTTACACACCACCCTTTTGAAAATGGGACTTCCGACTTTCCACAACTACTACAACTTAACAGAATGCCGGTTAAATGCGTTTTTCAGAGCAAATTTTTAAAAAAATCTGAGCCTTGTTAGAATGTTGTCACTCTGATTGGTCGGGGAAATTTGACTTTGTTCAGCGAATTTTGCTCGGAAAAAGCCGCACGAACCCTGTAAAAGATCGAGTCGATAAGTGTTATACCCTTATATACTCTTAATACGATGTCAAAGGTCACTCTTGCCATTTAGCATTTGAAAAATTGGAAAGCCCTGACGTAAACGGTAGCTACCTTCTCTAATCTAAACGTGCATCTAAGTGAAATCGAGAAAATTTAAGCCCAATGGCTTCAAATCGAGACTACAAGTACATGTACTACACATCAAAACAATTAAAATTATGGCCACTTTAGTGATTTCTGCACTTTAGAAAATTACGTAATGAAGTCGCCAACCCCCCCTCCCCCCACCGTAATGAATAGTAATCTTTTGGCGAACCCCCCCTCCCCCCTCATGACATTACGTAATTTTTGCACGCCCCCTAATGCGTTCAGTGCCGTATCCAGGACCAGGACCAGGAACTAGACCACCGAAAGCCGTTACAGCGAGCAGGTAAATGGGAACCGACTGGATCTGCCGTTGCACCAAAAGCCGCTCCACAAAGCATTCCGCGTTGGCGGAGACGACCGCCGCGACCTCAGGAGGTGGCTGAGAGACCAACTATGCCTGGAGACGCGTCTACACGCTCTGGGACGCACCAAGCGGTCGTTGGGAGCTCAGTTTGACGTCAACGTGCTAGGCTCTCTCTAGTGACTGGCACCCAGCAGTATGGCTAGGAGTGGCTGGCAGTGAAAGAAGGGCAAAATCGTCCGAGATGACGATTGCGGGGTCGCGAAATGGACCACCTAGGTCTGCTCGTAGGGCCATAAATAAAAGGCCCCCCGCCACATGGGATCGGAGGCAGGCAGACGCTTGAAATTAAAAGTTTTTAAACCAACAGATTCGTCTCATCGCAAAACTTAGGTTTTAAAAATCATTTCAGTGTGATACAAACACTGGAAATGGTAGAAAGTAGGACATCAACAAAATACAGGGTGGGCCATTTATCTATTCCCGGTTTCATTAGGACATAACTTTTTGCTTTACCGACCGATTTTGCTGAAATTTTGTATAGATACACCCTGATACTTCAAGTTTTTACTGTTAAAATTTTAGCGCGTTCTGACATGAAATGTCTGAATAACAGTAAACTTTTCAAAAGTTCGCTATTGCACTGTGAATTCGTAGTACAGAACGAGGCTGGCGATTTGTTTCTTTTCTGGAAGAGGAGCTGCTTTTTATGCAGGATGGGGCGCCTCCCCACTGGGGCCTGGCGGTGCGTGCATGGCTCAACGAGTGGTTCCCAAACCGCTGGATGGGCCGCGGATCCCCCAACATGCCCTGGCCACCACGCAGCCCGGACTTAACGCCCTGCGACTTTTTCTTATGGGGCTTTATCAAGTCAAAAGTCTATGCCACGCGACCGGCTGACATTCCAGAACTGAAAGAGCGCATCAGGATGGCCTTTGAAGAGATTACGGTCGAGATGCGGCAGAAGACTATGCTGGAGTACCGACTGAAGCTGGAAAAAGTGATCGAAAAAAGTGGCGGCCACGTGGAGACGCATAACTAGCCACCAGCGTAAAGGATTAATTTTAAATTTTAACTGTAAAAATTTGAAGTGTTAAGACATTTGTATGTAAAATTTTAATAAAATCGATCTGACTGGAAAGAAGTTATGGTTATATGAAACCGGGAATAGATAAATGGCCCACCCTGTATATGCCGATTTTCTCGTCATTTTGATTGGTCAAAAAAGACCGCCTATGGTCTTTTTTCGGGTTTTTCGAACGAATTACAAATGGCTGCCATTCAATCAATTTTTCACCAAATTATTAAAGATTTTTGGAACGATTTTTATTCCATGCTTCTAGTTTGTTCGGGCAAATGGTCAACCGGAGACAGGTCTGATGACAGCCTTCTATAAGTTTCGATCTTCCAAATTGAGAGGGCTATGTATATGACATGACGCCTTCTAAAATCTACGGTGCGATACTAAACTGACTTCGGAACCCTTCACTGGCATGCTGCAAGGTAGTTTAGTTTGTCTGTATGGTTAGTTTTCTAATAAGCGCAAAGCTCCTGAGAGCGTGGCACTGGCAAAGCCCGGGCCGTAATTAGTTTGCCTTTTTCCCTCTAATTAGAAAATGCGGCCGTTAGACGCGGCCTGTCCTGTCTACGTAGGTTAGAATTTATACTGAAAATTGGTGAGTGCAGTGCATGGTGCGGCGCAAATGAATGGTAGAGAGAAGAAAGATAGGTGACAGTTAAATAGTTTATAGCGAGCTTGAGATAGAACGTCGCAACGGCACCTGCTAACTGCCAATCGATATTGTCTCTGTCTGTCCGTGTGTCTCTGCGGCCTTGCACATTAGCTCGCCAAATTGCTCGCTACTATACGACCGACTCTTACTAAATTATGCCTCGCTATGTCTGTGTACACTTTGCTACTGGTTTATTTTGCGCTCATTTAGCTGTCAATACGTAAAATAGTAGTGCATTCAGCTGTTTCTTGTTCGTAAAATGGTCGGTTCTATTGCACGCCAAGACTGGACGTTTGACCTGATAAGTATATAGTAGGGATTTGTTAGCATAAATACAGTGTTGGCCAATAAAAAGCTTTTTTCTATTATTCAAGTTCGTTGAAAAGCCTCAAATGGCTCCCATTTCATCAATTTGATACGAATTTTAAGAAAAAATTTTGCACTACTTTTATTCTCCGTTTCTAGTTTTTCAGTAAGTCTGGTAGTGGTATCAAAATTATATGCGATTGATAATATTATGAGTAGGTTTCTGAGTCAGGCAATCTCCTCCCTTGACACAAAAATAGGTCGACATCTTCGATTTCGCCCAAAATTGGCACAAATGATGTACCTTTAGGGAAACTAACGTCTACCAATTACAATGTATGAGCTCCCGTCACGACACCCTTAATATGCAAATTACAAGGGTTCAAATATCAAATTTGGGGTACCTTTTAACTGCTCTTAAAAAGAACAGTTTTCAACCTATAGGCACGAGGATCACTTCATTTGATAGAGCTTGACTCTTGCTTTCAGATAGGCTATAGCATGCTTCCAGATTTCGGAGATGAACAGTTATGGCGGGAAATTTGAAAATATTGATGTGTTGATTTTCAGTTTTTTTGGCAATTTGAACACCTTAACTCCTTCACGACGACCATTAAATTCGGAGGAACATCTGTATCGCTTGAAATTCGCGATGACTCATATGCGAATCGACGCAAAATCGCAAAAATTTTTGGCCATGCGAAACTCACATGATTCGCCTTTTTCTTAGATCAATATCGCGTTTTTCAATGCCTTAGCATTTTCCATCTGCAAATTCGTCAAATTTCGAGTTCATCTGAAATTCTCAAAAAGCGAATTATGTTTAATCTTGTTTCGCATGCCTGCGAATTCAGTTGCAGATTCGTCGTCATTGAATTTTTTAGGTGGGAATTTCACAAAATCGCGTATTCGCGATTTGGCTCCATATGGACTACCGTCTTTTTGAGGGGGGTTTTAAAGGCCGGGGCTGCTGAATTTTTTCTTGATTCTTATAGAGCATCACAGGAGCTTTATTTTCGTATATAAACCTATTTATTTGAAGTGTCTGGCGGGGTTGAATTCAGTTGAATGGTGTGTACAAATGAAATGCCCCAGTTATCATCGGTACCTTTTCAAACGCGCATAGAACATTCAGCTCTCAACTGAACGAGTAAAGCTGATTCTTATCTACTTTATAGAACATGACGTTGGCTTTCAAATGGGGTATATCTAGAACCTTCTTCTAATAGCGCACATCAAGAGTTATGGCCTGATTGTTTTATCAGTTATGATTATCCATTTTTTGGGAATTTGAATACATTAATGCATACATGTAAAAGCTCCGGGCCGACCTGGGGGTAGGGGGTTTTCCCTCAGGTGGTGGGGGTCGAGGGGGTTTCGTCCAGAGGGGGTCCAAAATTTCAAAAAGTTCCAAAACGCCGGTTTAGCACGTTTTTTCAGTAAGTACGCTAAAAATCGCTATTCTAAGCTGCCAAATAAAAAACTACCACCCGAGTAAGGATCGCCTGAGTCAGTCAGTCAGTCATAATTACGTAGCACCGTGTAGTATCTGGCTGGTCCAGCTGCGTACATGTCTTGAATTACAGCCGTGGATTGCTAATTCGGTTACTAATGAGCTTCTAAGCTAAAAATAATAATTTCTGAACCATCTTGTTTTATACTGGAGCCGCTACAAGTTTTCGGTTTGATAATTTTCGGGCGGGGTTCCTAAACTGTCTCAGACGGTTTGTTGGCCAGACTAGTCCATGTAAGAGCTAGACAAATCCCTGACATTATATGTACATGTCAACAATCACGGTAAAATGCAAGACATTACGTAGTTAGAGCTGTCGGAAGGAGTTAACCTTTCCCTGAACTTTAGCCGAGCTTATAGCTTTAAAGCGCAGCGCAGACCATTATTTACGGGTTGTTTTTCAGCAACCAACCAAGCTACCACCAACTGCATTCATGTGAATAATCGAGAGCGTCGCCAGCCAGCGGCCTCTGACAAATTGCGAGGGCGATATGCCTGAGCCGGAGCCGAAACCAACTTTGGCCAGCCGGATCCGCCGGCTGCCCTGGGCCGTCATTCGCATTGTGGCGCTGGCTTTGCTTCTGTTGGTGCTGATTCTGATGTGCATCGTGCTGGAAACAGCCCGACTGAAACACGGCCGAAAACACTCAAGAGACGACGCCACCTACCACCAGTCCATTGTAGATGAGGTCAACCTGGCCATTGGATCCACCTGGAAAGTCAGTGTCGGTTGTTTTACTGGTTTGTTCAGAATTTTCTTTTCTATTGTCTTTTGAAAAAGATCCATGGATGGTTTCTTCTTTCCGGACATTAGGTAGAAAAGAAGAAACTACACACTTCTTGTAGGCAGAGTACAACAAGTTTGCATCGAAATCCACTGACTATACAAGTGTCAGGCCGACCGACGCTGCTTTGAAGCGCAATTTGGATTTGGTGTTCGAGAATTGGGAGAGAGCAGCAAAAGATCATCTGCAACAACTGATCAAGGTTGAGGTCGATTTGCCAGAATCGTTCGACGCTCGAGTCCAGTGGCCACTTTGCTGGAGCGTTCACGATGTGCCCAATCAAGGCGGATGTGGATCATGTTGGGTAAGGTGGTATGCCACTTTTCCCGTTCAGATAAGCTCTAGCTTCTTTTCTCAGCTTTGAAGCGGCACTTTCAACTTTTAAGTAGACTGATTGTGGTCAGCAGATTGGGTGAAACGGCTTTCTTAATACTATTTAGGCCATGTCGGCAACAGCAGTAATGTCGGACAGAATCTGTATTCAGTCGAATGGTACGCAGCAGCCGCAGATTTCAGCTGAGGACCTCACAGCCTGTTGTCAGCTGTGTGGAGGGTGGGTAGACAAAAAGAGATGCTTTCTGCTGAAAAGCTTTCTGCGTTTAGGTGCAGAGGAGCCATAACAGGACTGGCCGCATTTGACTACTGGAGAAGGAAAGGCTTAGTGACAGGTGGTGGGTATGGGTCGTCCGAAGGGTGCAAGCCATACAGTATTTCAACTGACTGTGGCCAACCCTGTCCTGTGCTCCACTATGAACAGTCAACCACTCCCAGTTGCACAACTCACTGCAACAAACTCTACTCTCACGACTATATACAAGACAAATATTTTGGTAAGAGCTATTTAGTTCATTTGTTGGTTTGTTTGTTCATTCTTTTGCTTGTTTATTGGCTTGTTGAGTGTTCGTTCGTTCGTTCGTTCGTTCGTTCGTTCGTTCGTTCGTTCGTTCGTTCGTTCGTTCGTTCGTTCGTTCGTTCATTCGTTCGTTCATTCGTTAGTGTTCGTTCGTTTGTTCGTTCGTTCATTTGTTCATGCATTCATTCATTCATTAGTTTAGTTCATTTGTCTGTTCATTGTTCATTATTTCATCTCATTCATTTGTTTGTTTGTTCTCAATTTTCTTACGTTTTTTCACAATCATTCACTCATTCGTTCCCTTTCATTCATTGGTTCATGCATGTTTGTTCATTGTTAAGGTATGCTTGCTGAATTGTTCTTTTGCGGCAGCTACCTCTCTTCTTTCAGCTTCAACTGTCTACGCAATAACCGTGGATGAGCTTGTCAGGTCGATTAAAGATGTCATGTCTCACTTATTTGAACACTGGCCAAACCACAGCTCACCAGGTGTTTTTCCGATTCCGAACGTTGTTGTAAACAAAATAGGTGGTCTTTATAGCGAATCTAACGAATCTGATCAAAAAAGAGCTCAAACTTTACGGTCCGGTGCTTGGTTGTTTCAGTGTGTATGAAGATTTTCAGCACTATCGTTCCGGTGAGTCTGTACAGCATTCAAAACTAGGACATTATTTATCTAATTACAAACAAGAGGGTTCAGTTCTTGAGTGGGGTACAGACTGTACAGTGGCCGTGAAAAGGGAGCAGTTTTTGCCTATAGTAGGGTAGAAGGGCTGATTACAGTTAGATGTTCAGGTGTCTACACGCACATAGCCGGTGAGGAACTGTATGGTCATTGCGCAAAGATGATTGGCTGGGGTTCGGAGAACGGCACCGACTATTGGCTATTCACCAACACTTGGGGACGAACCTGGGGAGAAAACGGTAACGCTCCATTACTTACGGGTACTAAAACAGCGCATTACGGTGTAGGCTTTCGATTAGATGCCTAAAACTACAGTAATGTCACTAATTTAGTTTCAATTTGGCGTGGTCCACTTCTCGTAGCAATGTTAGTAGTGGTGGTGCTCAAAATAGCACTAATTCTATGTTAAAGGGCAGTGGCGTATCCAGGGGGTGTAGGGTGTGTACACCCCCCTTTGCGGTGGAGGTAAGAAGAAAAAGTCTGTCAAAAATATAAGAAACTAATGAATTATGTACTAAAACTGTCTATTTTGTGCTCATAATGCCTTCTAAATGCGTTTTTGAAGGCCAAATGTTTAAAATTTTCTCGCCCTGGTCGGGCAGAAGCCCAACCAGGCCATTATAAACTACTAAAACTTGTAATTTCTGTTAATTTTAAGCTCGGAATGCGTTTTAAACGCGTTTTTTTGAAGGCTAATTTTGCTAAATTTTCTTACCCTGGTTGGGCAGCGGCCCAACCAGGAACTTTCAAAATTTTACACCCCCCTTTCCAAAATCCTGGATACGCCACTGCTAAAGGGTCTCCCATTATTTCTATCGTCGGTCTCCTCTTGCTGTATTTTTGTGTTCGTCAATTAATTTCGCTGAAATTTTAACACAACATGTGCACATCCTCAAAGTTTTTGCTCTCAAAATTTTAGCCAATTCTGGTACTTCAGCCGCTAGTTACGCGCTTCCAAATGTTCATGTGGAATGGAGGTGCATCAGTAGAAGTGGTTAAGTGACAGACTTGACCAAAACTTTTGAGAGCAAAGGATTTGTGCATGTTGTGTTAAAACTTCGGCGAAATTGATTGACAAACACAAAAGTTAGAGCAAGAAGAAACCAATGATAGATAAATGGTATGTCACTTTTATCAGGTCATTTCCGATTGAGTGCTGCATCTCTGCCGGAAGAAGTGATCGCCGGTATTCCTAAGCTAAATCGACGTGAGCTTTATGTTGTCTCAGACGCAGTCTGACACTGTCACAATTATGGCAAAAACGCAGGACAATCTGACATATTCAGGTATTGGCTAGACTAGGCTACTGCCTGAACCCTTCGACTGATATTTCTACTCGTCAACGTGTCTGGTCATGTTTGATACCTATTACGTATTTTCAGGTATTTAATTGGTGAACAAGATATTATTTCTACTAAGTTCTAATTTCATCACATCATCTATGTAAAGTCGAGTGCTATGTACGTAATAAACGCACAAAGCAAACGTTACATTTACGCACACGTGTTTGCCAACTTTTTGCCGATTGCCCAGCCAAAGAAAGCAGGCGCATACGTAAACAAGAGCAACGAGCTCCAGAGAGTTCTGTTGACATATTAGCAACTGTTAGCTGCGCTCGGCCCAGCTGGTGCAAAGGCAGAAGCAGCCAAAAGAATGACCGGCAATCAAGAATAATCTCAAAGAATTAGTATTACCATGGGAGACTGGTACCCCCCGCTCACCGTTGTTCTGTGTCTGGCACTTCTGGTCGGTCTGACCGCTTGGCTCGAGATAAAGAGAGTGAACAAAGCAGAGCTCAAAGTGAAAGAGAAAATCGAACGTCAGAAACATTTGGTTGAAACAATCAATCTGGCTCAGCACACTTGGACGGTACCAGACTGTCTCTACAGGCGTCTTACGCGGTCTTCCACATTTGATCCTCAGCCGCGCGCCACTATGTGAACGGAATTAATAGTGATATAGCGCCAAGAGTAACTTAGATCTCTGCCAATTTTCAACTTTTATCACCATTGCTTCAAAGGTCAGTTCACTAGTTCAAGATATTCATTGCGATTAGGGGCCGTCCATAAACGACGTCGTTCCAGAGGGGCGAGGGGGGCTCGGCTGAAATGCGACGATAGATGGCGCACCAGGAGGGGAGGGGGTTAGCAAAAACCGACGTCGCTTTTTTTCGGAATTTTAGGATACTTGGATTGCATTATTTTCGATTTATGCACATTCTGTCAAAGGTTTCTACTGTACATACAGAAAAGCTTCCCAGAGTGGTTGTAGGGATTTATTCAATTGATTGCGCAGTATGGTAACAAGAAAACGTTACATTACTGTATGTACTGCCCTTTTATCGGGGGGGGGGGGTAAACCGAAAACGACGTCGCCGTAGGGGGAGGGGGTCCCTAAGAAACGACGCAAGGCGATTTTGGGGGAGAGGGTTCCGATTCAAAGAACAAGAGCGATTCCGCTGCATTTCTTAATAAAGCAGATTCCTACTGCTGGGGCTAATGATACTTTAGTGTTGATAAAGAGGCAAAAAGCGCTCCGACGCACCGATAAGGAGTTATTCGCAAAAAAAACCGCCAGTCCGCTCTTTTTTGACATGGACTTTAAGAGAGACTAAAATCCTCATAAAACATTTCAATGGCTCTAAGTAACTCAACTTCAAAGCTATCCCAATTTTAAAAGAGTTGACTATGAGAGATATGGTTTTCTAGTATTTCTCGCTCAAAATCTGGTAAAAAAATTGCATTTTCTGTACGATACACATACACATTATTTTTCTGAATGTGTATACACATAATTACCATACACATTTGCCAGTGATTGTGTATACACATACACATTCTCAAAATCCAATACCAAACAACAGTACCGAGAACGAACCGATTGACTAAAGTTCGAAAAGGGGGTAGGCATTTTTTTATCCATTCCATACTGCATATGTTAAATTTATTTGAATTCCGTCTACATAGTGGTGCGCCACTACTGTCAAAGGTGGAATACTTGGCGTGGGACAGCCTGAACTGTATTTATTGGTTCTGCAAATGTGAACAAACCATTTGAGGCAAAGTACAACCGTTTCTCGGAAGAGTCGGCGCCCACTAAAGATTGGTTGAGCAACGATCCACTGCCAAGCGCTTACAGAGAAGCGGCTTTTAATTTAATCAACGACAATTACTACAACTTCACTCTAAAGTACCTGGAGTGGCTGCAGAGACAGTCGGTCGACATTCCTGCCAGCTTCGACGCTCGTCAGAAATGGTCAAACTGCTGGACGGTGCACAGGATTTTCAATCAGGGCGGTTGCGGCTCTTGCTGGGTATGTTATTCGAGCCAACAAACTGAGCTTGAACACAAGACAAATCGATTTGCTGCCAGAAAGAGCGAACGAACAGTTCTAAACAAGGAAACTAGAGATAGTCAGAAATTTGCATAGAGCTTCCACTTTGCAGGCAGTGGCCGCCAGTTCGGTCATGTCTGACCGAATCTGCATTCACTCCAACGGTACACTTCAGCCGGTGATTTCCGTTCAGGACTTGGTGTCTTGCTGTGCGCAATGCGGCGGGTTGTTGATATGGCTGGTATTCTTTATTTATATCTAGACGTAGTTTCAGTTGTCAAGGCAGTGTAAGCAGCTACCCGGCCTTCGAACACTGGCGTTCGCAGGGAATTGTTAGCGGCGGTTCGTTCGGTTCCTCGGAAGGTTGCAAACCATACACCATTTCGTCCGAGTGCGGAAGTCCCTGCTCGGCTAAGTACTACTCTAAAAGGAACACTCCCAAATGCCAGCGCACCTGCGCGTCCACTTATTCTAAGTCTTACAACGACGACCTTCACTTTGGTACGAGTTTTGAATTTTCGGTCGATTCACCAATCTGCGTTGGTATTGGCTGCAGCCAGAAGTTTTAGGTGGAATGTACTATGCACTGACGTTGGAACGTTTGGGATATAAACACAACGTATCTACTGCCTTTTCAGGTACAGGAACAGAATGCTGCCTAGAAAGTAGTTTAACGATCTTTCAGTTCAGATCTGCAACTGTTGACCAAAAAAGAGCTCTTGCTACACGGTCCGATCGTTGTTTGCTTCTCTGTCCACGAGGATTTTCAACACTACTCATCAGGTATACCCTGTACAGGCTAAGCTAGGTTTCGCTGCAGAATTGCGAGGGAAGCAGCGTGCATTTCACTTATGCATGACGCACTGATGCTCCGATTTTGATACATCTACACTAACTCCCCACCAATTTGGAAGTACCAGCTTCTGTTCAGCACTGTGAACAAGTTTTAGACTTCTACATTGATTGGGGATTAGGCTTGGGATGAAGTTAAGCGTACCTTTAGGATCTATCTTTAGGAATTTTAGGATCTAGCCTCAGCTTAAATCAGGTAGGTTTTCGCTAATGGGGGATAGTGTCCCACTATTGCCGAACGTTTTCTTACTTTTTAGCGAAAAACAGCAGCGCCGCTACTTCCATTTCATCTCTGAAAATTGGCTACCGTAGTAGATAGATAGTGTTTTCGTGTTGAGAAACTAAAGACTATGTCGAGTACGGTAGCTACAAACGAACGGATCTAAGAGAATCGAAAAATTTTGCACAAAACAGAAACCGAGTGGATTGTGAATGGCCTATAGATCAGCTTGCAATTGATGAAAACTTACTTTTTCTACAATAATGTGCCTGTTTTGGAAAATTAGACAGAGCCAATTTGTTGCGTTGCGTAGAAAGCAAAGAGAGCTTAGTGTGTATTGCAGGCATCTATTATCGAGTGTACAAAAGTCGTCAATACGAAGGTGTGGGAGACGAGTTGTACGGTCACTGCACGCGTCTCATTGGTTGGGGTCAGGAGGGCGGCATCCGCTATTGGCTATTGGCTAACAGTTGGGGTAGGGGTTGGGGTGAAAATGGTATGTAAATAGTAATATTGTGCTAATTTGCATTTATCCTAGAGAGGCGGAACCGTTTCAGGACTTTACCGCATCAAGCACGATGCACTGCCGCTTGAACTAACAGCGGCGTTACCCAAATTTGCCAGCATACCGGAGTTGGCAGAGTGGTTTGTTGATTGACTCTACTGGTATTGAATCGAACCTCAAATGCTTGAAAAGGTGACCAACAGCAAACTGTTCATTTTTCTTGATGTACCATGTACAGTCAGTCTACGTTATCAGTTCATGCAAACGATCAATTTCTGAATAAATCATCAGTAAATACCTTATATGTAGGTGATCGATCCCTCAGTGTCGCATCAAATAAGCAGAAAAGAAAGATATGTACAGAGCTCAACATCGGCCACCTTTAGCGGATCAGTCATTGAGCCGGTTGTACGAGGAAAATCTGTCCCATTTCGGACATTTGACCCGTTTTCATCGGGCATTGTATCGGACAATCCCGCCGGCATCGGACATCATGGGTCGACAGTGCGGTGCTGTGAAGCAGTGTCGAAGCAAAAGTTGTAGCCAAATTTGCTTTGGCAACTTTCTCTTTGATAATTTGTTCAATTTTCCTCGAGCTCGTTTTGTGATGTCGTCAGGTCGAAATGCAAAATGGCCCGCTTTCTCGCACAGTGACAATTAAGAATTCCTACTTTAGACGATTTTCAAGATAAGTATTTTCAGCATTGGGGCCGTCCATAAACTATGACGTACAAAAATTCAAAATTTTGGACCCACACCCCTCCCAACGTTTATCGATGTTTACAGCACAACCCCCTAAAAAAACTACCGGATTTTTCCACCGATAAGACCGGGTCTTGTAACCCGAAAATGCCTAAATTTGAGGTCACATTTTTGCACTAGATATAAGACCCGGGTCTTGTCGGTGGAAAATCTATATTTTACAACTAAAACTCGATGTTCTGCATGAAAAGCTTGAAATACACTGGTCTTGAAATCTTTGCGACAACTGACTGTACGTTTAAGTCTGAATAGCTCAATTTAAGCAAGTTTTGAAAACTTACGCAACTTAGAAATACTGTTGGAAAGTCCGGGGTTAAAAAAATAGGTTCAGGTTCAAGTCAAGTCCAACATCGAAATTTCAGGTTCAAGTCCATCATCTAAAAAACCTGGACAATAGGTTCAGATTCAACTCCACTGATATTTACAAAAAGCTGTATAAATTTTGCGCTACTTGCAACGTTTCTGAGCTATAAGCCTTTCTACTGGCAGTGAAAAATATAGATCAGACTTTACAAGGCAGTGTAATTTCCTTTTCTGACATTTTCATTTTGAAAAGTAGGTGTAAAACATGAAATGAATAAAATTTTGGGCAATACAACCGAAAATTTTTACAAATTTTGCCTAAAAATTGCACTCAAAATTTGAACCTATTATTGAGTAAGTCCAATAAAACGGAACAGGTTCAAGTCCGGCTGAAATAAAATAGGTTCAGGTTCAGGTTCAAGTCCACAAATTTCAGGTTAAAAACGTATTAATAGATCCAGGTTCAGTCCGTCTTGCCAACAGTACTTAGAAGCTGAAATATGCTTATAGCAGCTATCTAAACCTATCAAATCAAGAATTTTACCAAGATTACGCAGGTCTTAAAACGATTTGAACGACCTGAGTTCAAAAACTCCATATATATTAGTTATCTTGTAAAAATATACACGAAAATACACCATCACTACAGATTTGACAACCCGGGTCTTATAATCGGAAAAGAAACCCACTTATAAGACCCGGGTCTCATAACCGGAGGGCTCTTATAGGTGGAAAACTCCGGTACAACGTTTTTGGCTGACACTCCCCCCCCCCCGACTAAACTTGGTACTGTGTCCGACATTGCCGGCACAGTTGGTGTAGTGGTTTAGGCTGCATAACCACTGTGCGCGACGTCCTGCGATCATTCTCTCGGCGCAGCAAGTTTCTTGCCGCAAAGAGTTGGTCGACGGCTCCAATCATACCACCGAAAGCTGGTGACAGCCAGTAGGTCAAATGGGAACCAACTGGATCTGCCATTGCACCGAAGCCGCTGCACAAAGCATGCCGCGTTGGAGAAGAAGATCTACGATGTCAGAAGCTGTCTGAGATACCAAATATGCCGGGAGCCCTCTGACATACGAGGCACCGGCGGCCGTCGGGTCGGGAGCTGTCAGCATAATGGCATCAACACGCCGGTCGCCCTCCTGGTGACCGGCACCCAGCAGCATGGCTAGGAGTGGTTGGCAGTGAAAGAAGTGCAACGTCCAAGATGACGAATCACGGGGGTAGCGAAATGGACCACGAGTCTGATCGTAGGCCGTAAGGCCACATCGGATCGGATCGGTGTCCGACATTAGAAAATCTTCAATAAAATCGACATGACACTGTAGAAGCTGTGAAAAAGAAACGTTTTGACAGTGAACTACCATTTTGGCGGTTGGAAACATTAATAGGGTTTTGAGTTTTCCTTGTTATATAGTTGCGGCCAAAAGCTTCCTGGGCACCTAAAAAACGTCGACTTTTCGACGCCAACCCCCACCCCCTACGACGTTTTCCGATGTTCAACCAACCACCCCACCCCACCCCCACCCCCTCTCTGAACATCATAGTTTATGGATGCCCCCATTCAAAATGCTTTGCAAGATTAGTTAACCGCAAAATTTGCTATTTTGCGGGTGCGACTGCAGTAACAAATAGGACTACGGTTGTCGTTATTGGCCAGGTTAGTGAAAAAAGGCAGAGACTGGCGAAAAGTACGTACTGCAGCAGTGCGTCTTCAGTTGAAGTATAAACAACGCTTTATGTACACCGTTTATCTGTTATAAAACATCTACACGCTCTAATAAACCACAATCTACCGGGTTTTCAGTATTAACGACCTAAATAATGGCCCCTTGGGCGTATATTTCGAAAGCCTTTCTGCAACTCAACGCGTACAGGCGGTATTTAGATAAAACATTTTGTCCTGGAAAATATATAATATATGGTGAAAATGGATTAAAAAAACCTCAAAAATCGGGGCTAGAAGCATGACTTGAATACAGAAAGACGATATTGTCAGTTGTTGCCGATAAATCAGTGCAAAAAATTCAAGTTACAGCATTCAGTCAGAGACGCCCATGCACAGTGCTCTCCAAATAGCCGCATCTGAGCGTTTATTTAGGTCAGAATTGAAGTTGTCAAAGGCAACAAAACCAAATAGACGCCCATGGGCCTGGGAAAAATCCAGTAGCATTAAGTTTTGAACAAATATATGGACACCTTCTTGTAGACCGTACACACAGTTGCGTATCCAGGATTTTGGGCTTTTGGTATAATTTTGATGAGGTTTGGTGGCTTGACTTCACTATCTTAAAAATTACGTTGAAAATGCAACGAAAAACCGTTATAGCACTAAAATGGCCCTTTCTCATATTGCAGATATTTAAACCCGAAGCAGGAGGACTGCCCGCCAAGACTAGAGATGTGCACGGGCCGGACATGCCCGTTAACGACTTTGGGCGGGCGGGAACGGGCACGCACAAAGCAGAAATTTTAGAAATCAAATTAATAGTAACGCAGAAAATAGAAACACACGCGCTTTTATGTTTCAAAATGTCAATTTTGAAAGCTTTTGATTTGACAATTAGATCTAATTTTCAAAACTTCAGCAAAGCTAAAGCAAAAACCGAAGGGCCAGACAGAGCCGGGCTGGATTTTGGGCGGGACGGGCCGGGAAAAGTGTGCACGTACAGATAGATCTCTACTACAGACCCTGGCCTGGATATGCACTAAATGACAAAAGCAAGGCACAATATATTTAACGCACAATTTACGATCAAATAATGTGCAACATAGGCTTATTGGAATAATGAACATGTGCGTACATTTCTCTGACAGAGTAGAGGGAAAATATTTTATTTGTTTTTCTTTTGTTACTTTTTGTTATTTTTTTAGATTTTTTGTGAAAACAGAAGCAAGGAAGCAAGGACAGAAACCTGAAGCAATGTTGAACTAGCCAGTACCTACTCACTCACTCACTCACGTACACATGTACATAGTTGCGAACAAGACTATATTCTGCATGCATATTATACAGTGTTGGCCATAAAAAGACCGTCTGGCCTTTTTGCGGTTTTTCCGAATAAGTTCCAGTATCCGCCATTCCATCAATTTTCAAAGAAATATGGGTGGTGCCCTCTGTTCTTTAGCAGGCGTATTGGCTTTAAAGGAGTACTGTATAGTCTAATTTAGGCGTTCATTGTGTTGCTTTAGTTGAGGCGATTGTAATCCATTACCCCACTAGTTTGTATAACCCTACTTTCTGTGCAAGCTATATCACCCTTATTCTTGAACATGCCAATTTTCACCTTGAGTGATAACAAAAACCACCTGATTTTAACCGGTTGCGCTAGAAAGCTGACCTGTTCAGGTTTTTACGTGCATGTAAAGATTAGTTAAGCTGCAAAATTTGGGAAAGATCCAATGAAGTGTTGATGAGATATTTATGTTCAAAATTGACGTTTGAACAGTGTCAGTTCATTTCGGATAGGGCATAACTCATAGCTACAGAAGGCTAACAGACTAGGACTCGATCAAAGTAAACTTTTAACAAACACTAATAATCGTGCCAAAAATCTTTTGATTCGGTTGAAAATTGACGAAATACCGACTATTCGAACTTGTTCGGAAAAATCGAAAAAAGGCAGGCGGTCTTTTTTATGGCCAACACTAGAGGTATACGAACGTACATAAGATACAAAATGGACAAAAGGTCCCACCGATTTTTGAGACTCACCGATTCCTCTAATCAAAGAACAAAAAATCGATGGTCATTCATCGTACATTTATACGTACCAACCACCGCACCAACCAGCACAAAACACATGCATCTTTCTGAAAGAGTAAAGGGAAAATATTTTTTTAATTTTTTTGGTTTTTAGGTTTTTTAGATTTTTTGGGAAAGAGAAGCAAATAGGCAAGGGTAAACACCTGAAGCAAAATAAACTAATTCATACATAATACTAGAAGAACAAGATGCTGTATGCATTGAAAAGGCATAGCTCAAAGTCGAGTTGATAGAACTACTAAACCTGCGTGATATTAACACCAAAGCAGTGCAATGCAGCGCTCAAGGCACTCTAACAGCTACTGTTTTAGTTTTTGTTTCTGACAGAAAAACAAGGAGTGCTGCTAACATTAAGGGACCGAATAAAGTGTTGTATGTATTGTAGGTCTCCAGGAAGTTAGGTGATCAATCCGTGGTAGCAAAATTCGTCTGCTGTACAGTAGGACAGATAGCAAATAGTCCTGAATGCATCGAAACGGTAGACGTAGCCCAGTTGGCACTTCTTGATGGTGATGGTGGCGTACCAGCCACAGTCGGAGCCCCAGGTGTAGCAGAGCTTCGTCTGCAGACTGTCACCAACACTCACCGGGTTCGGGCCCAACACATAGCCGCTGGCGTGGGTACCACATTTTCTCGGTCTACTGCCCCAGTTGGCCAGCCCGTGGCCGGCCGAGCCAGTCAACATGGAGTCGCCGCCGGACCCTGTGAACTTGTACCAGGTGCCGAGCGTGTAGTCTCCGTCTCTGTGGTCACAGCGCAGAGTGGCATCGTTGTAAGCCTCTGTGTAGGTGTGGTCGTTGTTGATTGCTGTTGCTGAGTCCCACTCCGCGCAGGCCTCTGAAAGTAATCGCTCTGGCGTGGCATTGCATGTTACCAGCAGCAACTGTTACAACAGAGAAGAAGCTTCAAGACCAACGCAGCTAGCTAGGCCTTTCTCTGGTAGCTGTTTCTAAAGGTCTGCTTTGAGTGCTTAATTTGGTGTTGTCTGTAAAAGTTGGACAGGCAGCCGCTGAACATGATCACGCAAGGGTCGGCAGGCAGGCGCGTGGCGCACATGCCTCATGATGAAATTTATCGCCCCGATCCCTTTCGCCCAGCGCCCCCAGGTTCAGGCAGAGCGGCTGTAAGAAGCTCAGTCTCTCGAAAATTAATAACTTCAATTGTTCAATCCCATAAAATCAACAAAGCTGCTGTCACAGAGCATGTTAAGCAAGTTAGAGATTTAAAGGCAATGCACTATGTATATGTACGTACATACGCTGAAATTTTAGCTCTGCATAGCTTCACCCATCAGTCTGATTCCGTGAGGCTCGATCTGAAGTTGAAAAAATTGAGAAAGTTTTAGACCCCAGTTGTCAAGTGGCTTCAAATTTTACCTACAGGTCGATGCAGACTCTATAAACGTGAGAAGTGAAACAGCGTTTGCATTGCACTCCCTATCAAAACGGTTTAGTGTTTCAGAATCAGCAGCTTTAGATAACAGTAGACAGTGCACTGAGATCTGACATACCACGAGAGATGCAGTGAGCCGGCTCAAACGGTTGCCAGAGGCCGCTGGTGCAGGTGAACTTGCTGGTGCTGTCTGCCAAGCAAGTCTGAGCAGCATCCGTGATTAGGTCGTCAGCCACAGTGCAAGTGACAGTGGCAGTGCCGCCTTCCAGTACTGCAGCACTCACTTGATTTGTGTACACTACTGTACCGCCGTTGGTTGCAATTGTTACGGTCTGACAAGCTGTAATGGCATATCTTCAATTTGAATTAGTCAACTGGTCTGTATACCAGTAACACATTGTGTAGGCTCAAAGGTAGTCCATGCCCCGCTAGTACATGTGAATACCGTGCCACTTGCAACGAACTGAGAAGCAGCTGTGTCAGCCACCATCTGGGTGGTCGGGTCAGTGCAGGTCACAGTGGCAGTTCCAGTCTCCACCACCTTCATGCTGTGTTCCAGAGTGTACACCACCGACCCCTGTGTGAATGGATCGGCCAACTTTGCACATGCTGAAATGCTACGCACTGTTTACAGGAGAAAGTGCAGAGAGCTGAGCAACTTACTCATCACACACTGCGTAGGTTCAAATGCAGTCCAAGCTCTGGACGTGCATGAGAACACAGTCCCTGAGTCGACATACTGAGTGATGCCTGCATCCGATACAACATCACCTGCATTGGTGCAAGTCACAGTTCCTGTGCCCGCTTCTTTGATATACGGAGCCATGTGACTGGTGTAAGCAGCTGAGCCCCCACTTCCGCCGATTGACAGCTCGCTGCATACTGCAATAACCTCATGATAAATTTTGCACACCGTTCCTTCCTGCATACCCATGACACACTGAGTAGGCTCAAATGTAGTCCAGGCTCTACTGGTACAGGTGAACGTTGTTCCAGAGGCCACCAACTGGGTTGCTCCTGAATCTGCCACCACGTCGCTTGCATCAGTGCAGGTCACGGTGGCTGTTCCAGTTTCCACCACCTTTGTGCCGTGTTCCAGTGTGTACGCAACTGAGCCAAGTGGGAATGGGTCGACTAGCTTAGCACATGCTGAAATCCTATGCACTGTTTACTGGAGAAACTACTGAGAGCTGAGCAACTTACTCATCACACACTGCATAGGTTCAAATGCAGTCCAAGCTCTGGACGTGCATGTGAACACAGTCCCTGAGTCAGCGTATTGAGAGGTGCCTGCATCCGATACGACATCATCTGCATTGGTGCAAGTCACAGTTCCTTTGCCCGCTTCTTTGATATACGGAGCCATGTGACTGGTGTAAGCAGCTGAGCCCCCACTTCCGCCAATTGACAGCTCACTGCATACTGCAATAACTTCATGATAAATTTTGCACACAGTTCCTTCCTGCATACCCATGACACACTGAGTTGGCTCAAAAGTAGTCCAGGCTCTACTAGTACAGGTGAACGCTGTTCCAGAGGCCATCAACTGGGTTGCTCCTGAATCTGCCACCACGTCACTTGCATCAGTGCAGGTCACGGTGGCTGTTCCAGTTTCCACCACCTTTGTGCCGTGTTCCAGTGTGTACGCAACTGAGCCAAGTGGGAATGGGTCGACTAGCTTAGCACATGCTGAAATGCTACGCGCAGCTTACTGGAGAAAGTATTGAGAGCTGAGCAACTTACTCATCACACACTGCGTAGGTTCAAATGCTGTCCAAGCTCTGGACGTGCATGTGAACACTGTCCCTGAGTCGACGTACTGAGTTTTGCCTGCGTCCGATACAACATCAGCCATGTTCGTGCAGGTCACTGTTCCCGTTCCAGTGTTCTTCACATAAACAGAAATAGTGCTAGTGTAGGCCGCCGTACCTCCACTCCCACCGATCGTAAGCTGTGGACACACTGCAGCAAAGATAAAGTTTTCACATCAATCAGGTCTTGCATAGGTAAGCCACCTACCCATAATACATGCAGTTGGCTCAAAGGTAGTCCAGGTGTAGACAGCCGAGCAGGTAAAGACACTGCCGCTGGGCAGAACAGTGGTTTCTCCTGAGTCAGTCACCTGATCATCTGCGTTTGTGCAGGTGACAGTTGCAGTCCCTCCATCAACGCGCACAAATGTGCCCAGATCGTTCACATAGGCTGCACTGCCGTCTGTCACAGTCACTTGATTGCAGACTAAATGGGAACATAACTCAGTATGCATGAATTGCCAAGCACTCGGCTAACTGCAACCACCTACTTGGTTCACATTCTGGAAAGGCCGGCCAATCAGGTGGAGCAGAGCAAGTTATGGTCTCTGATGTAACGCCACCGCCTCCAACAATGGCATAGCCGTCGTTACACTGAACTGTAGCTGTACCGTCAGTAGGAATTGAAGGCCCGATCATGCCTGCGTATGACACCGATGCATACGTGATGCTGAACTGTGAGCACACTGAAAATTCATTCTTGTATAGTTGCTGTGCATTGCAATGACCAGCAGACTCTACATGGTGTCTACAAGAGAGCAAGTAAGCAAGTTATGTACTTCCCAGTAAACACATACTGTGCAGGACTATATTCTTACTCAACGTTGTAAGCAGCAGTTTTAGTTTTTGGTTCAGACACTTGGAGGTAGGGCTTGGAGATTTTCAGCTAAACTTCCATGAGTTTAATAATAAATTAATTAACGACGACTTGTTAACAAATCATCACAATTTCAGGCAAATCGATAAAGAACTGACGGCGATTGAGCAAAAAGTCAATAAATGGGAGCAGTAAAAATAGCTAGTTGCCATTTTTAGCCGGTACCTTAGTATTACAATGGAGCCCAGCCATATTTGATAACATTGGCAAAAGGGATACTTACTCAGCTCGCACATTGGGAAAGGATCAACTGTCCAATCTTCGTAGAGACAGGTGGACTGATGAGTCGGGTAACCAGTGTTGTATACGTAATGATCGGTCAGACAGGTCATGATGGCCTGCTGCTGATGCGTGATCAAGCCATCGTGTCGAATGGAATTGGCCTTGTATGTTACACTTGCTCCGTTAGTTGGCACTGTGAGACTTTGTTCACATGCTGCAAGTAGTCAAACACCGATCATCCATCATGACCCTTACGTACAAGGCTTTTGGTGCTTTCCCAAAACTCAAAACTTTGCAGTTTACTGAGAGCCCGTTTGCTTGCATCAGACAGAAAAGAGTAATCTTACGATGTGGTATGCAAGTGGCAAGTTCATGGTTCCAGGTCCAGGTGAAGACACATTCCACTTCCTCATAGCCTTCCTCAAACCAATCGGGGTCACAGGTGAGTCTGGCCTTCGATCCCATTTCATAGCGATCTGGCCAGGTGTACAGTTGCCCATAGCTCGGTATGGTGTAGTGGATGGTGCCGTGTTCTCGGTCTGGTATCTTCCAGCAAGCTGAAACAACAAACCTCAACTATGACTGCCAGTCAGTTGCTAAAGCAAACCATGGAAGAAGAGGGCGATGGCCAGTCCGACCACACCTTTGACCGGACAGTCGATCACGCAAGAGTCTTCAGTCAGTCTGTAGTAGGAGCGGATCTGCTTGTGAGCATGTTCTTGCTGAGCCCGAGTCATTTGGTCCCACTGTTTTTTGTACAGTTCGTCTATAGTCTTCTGTTGCTCAGGACTCAGCTTCTGACTGTTCTCTCTGTAGCGCGCATCCCAGTCAACCTTGTCGTTGGACGATCTCTGATGACCATCCGATTGTTTGTGCTGAGGTCTGTCAACATTTCTCTCTCTCCCTCTGTTTCTGACGTACTCTTCCTCCTTCGCCTGTTGCTGCCGTTCGTTCTTCATGTGGTCGTTCCTCCGGCCGTCCTTGTTCTCATCTCCTCTTTGGTTCTTCTCCTGGCGAAGGTCTCTGTGCTCTTCTTTATGCTTTTCCTCCTCTAAGTGCCGGCGACGGTCTTCATTTCTTTCCTGATTGTGGTCCCGATCCTGGTTTCGCTGATCCTGGTCTGGATCTTGGTTTTCTCTTTCATTCTGCCGATCTTTCTGCTCATCCTGCTCGTCTCTTTCCTCGCTCTTCTCCTTGCAGACACGATCCTCCATGAGGAGCTTGCTGCAGACCTTGAATATGAATCGAAACCGCGTTGGACTGCAACAAGTGATGTTAACAAGACGTTGAGGTTTTCAGTTAGCAGTTACTGTTTGGGGTGCACTCCAATTAGCATACTGGTCAGAGTCATGTTGCTTCCCTCTTCTTCAGTGCTGAGCCAGAGCTCCCTCCCTTCTGCCCTGCGTCTGATGCGTGTGCAGTCAGTGAACAGGACCTTGGATGAGATACAACAATGGTATCTCAAGTGCCTAAACGTTGCAAACTTGCTTAGATTATATTGCAGGCAAACAACACATGCACTAACTCACCCTGGTTCTTTGCCTGGTCGCACACCATTTAGATAGACCTGGTTCTTGGCGATCTTGCCATTGAGGAAGGTCTTTGAATGGCAGGGACTTCTAGTCCATTTGCATGGCTAAACAGTCAAAATAAAATCATATTACGTTGCCTGTGCTGTGCATATTATTTAATTCGGCCGCATTCGGTCAATCAGGTCGCAGAACTTAAAAATGTTTTGTTCTATGTGTTTTCTGAGCATTGACGGTGTTCACAGGATTTTGTAATGGGGTGTTGTTGTAACTTTTTGTCATTTCAGGCTAGGAGTTGCCAACTGCTATAGAGCAGGAAGAGACATAAGGTCCGGCAGCCTCCGCGGCGGCGTCGCATCGAAATTAAACTTTAGTCAAATCGCGCATTGACGCGAGGCTGACGCAAAGCTGCATTGTGAATTCTCAAAAGTGACGCAACGGCCAGGAAGGACGCGTGAATTGTGTGAATCCGGCTTAAACCCTTGCTGCAGACCGTTTAAACTTGGAAAAAGCGACACGCATGCTTCTATGCGATTGCGCATCCAAAATTCCCGAAAAATTTTAAGTTGGTCGAGCAGTGGGCGGAGCTCGGCGGCGCCGATCGGCATCATTGGATAGCGAGGAGAGGATAATTGAAGAGCGTATCTATTGCTTGCCGGGATGGCTTGGTTAAAGAGCCGGCACTCTGTTGTTTTTTGTAGTCCTTATTAAATATTTATCGCCGATAAACAAATATTCATCAATTTTAGGCACCACACCAAATTGGGAGGAGCTCCAGTTTGAACACCTAGCCGCACGGCAACACCGTGAGAGGAGCTGCGGTTGCCTTCTCTCCCTTAATTCCCAAATGAGCGAGCCGCAACCAACCTACTCCAATTGGAGTTTGCTCATCCCCAAAGGGATGACATCTTTCTATCGCCTTCCTAACAGTTGTGGGTGACACCACCTGAGTAGTTGTTTGATAGAAGTGCTAAAGCATTTTGTGGCCCGGGGACCGCCCTTGCGCTTTCGTTTCTTTCTCTGGCATTCGTTGGTTTGTGTCGGGTTTGGTATAGGGTTTCCGAAATTGCGCGAGACAAATCTACAGTACTACTTTAAAGTTCTGGTTCAGTTCAGACCAGTAAAAAGCAGTTCCGCAAAACTCATCTCCAGGCAACATTCCATTCTGCACATGTTTTCTTAAAAAAACTTCTTGATTGATTGCCTTGAATCGAAATGCGCCCAAAAAACTGGTACCCTGGTTCTATTGCAGTCCATCAACTTTGCGACCTTTTATTAAACTGACTTTCTTCAGCCTACGCAATCTGGATTTTGCTTCTACGTATCAGTGGTGTGTAGAGCATAGAACAGGTTTTCTAAAAGTGCGTAGGCCGTTTGTAGCGAGAGCGGCCGTCACATGTGATCCTGGCGATCGGGTAGAGACCCGACTTACAATTATCTTTAATCGCTGGACCCGACCCGATCTTGGAAAGCTCATTAAACGTGAAAAGTCCATTTTGACGTTCAAAATCACGCCGTACAGTACAATGCACTTTGACTGAATTTGAGTTATCTTCTGGCTATAATGCTTTTCTTAGCAGCGGAGAATTTAAACATTTTAGTTTTGGCAACATAAACTTGATTAGAATTTCATCAATAAAATGCTATAGTACCTAATTGAATAGACGTAAAGTGGCTTTACACAGAAGTGTACCGATGCAGTGCTACAGTATACTGTCCTTACTAAATCATCATCCAAAGTTTTGAAAATGCAGCACTGTTAACTATAATTGTGCTGCAAATAAATTTAGTAAGTTCGTTGACGTAATAAGATTTCGACCAGTTCATTAGCTGTCGTTAATATTTTCTATTTTGTTTCGGCGATTTTATCTGCCAGCCAACAAGATACAGTACATGGTGTTCACTTACATTGTTCTACACATAGAAAGAGGTAAATAAACTCACAGAGCGACAGTGTTCGAGCATGGAGCAGCTGCTTCCGACGTTTTCGGTTCGGTAGTTGACCTTGAGACGCGTCAGCTCCCACCCCGGCTTGCATCTGACCTGCCGCAGCACACCTCCACTGCCACTTATGACCACGGCCCACAGACACACTTGGAAGAGCAGCATTCTGTTCAAGACGACCGATCCTTAGCAATTGCAGAGGAACAACTGAGACTGCCTAGTTAGTAGTAAACAGGGCAAAAAGAACCTGCTCGCAAAACCGGCTCAGCCTTTTTCTGCAGTTAACCTGGCCTTTGTTCTAATAGATCACCTGAAAGGACGCAGTGTCGTTCACTCCCACGCTCACCAGCCAGCAGTGCACGTATTGGTTGCACCGTAAAGGCCACCACCTCACCTCACAACTGCATGTATAGCAGACTTTGGAGTTTGGCAGACGGAAGACTGTCGAGGCTCCTTTATTCGCATTGCATTTACAAAACGAAACTAGCACTGCAACCATCGGATATCTGATAGTGTTTTTCAGCTAGATAATTACAGATTATCCAGTCTAATTTGGGTACCAAGCAAATTAATTGCAAGTTATTTTCATCTGAAGGCTGAGCAAGCAATTTAATCGTTATTTAATTTCAAAAATAAATTTACTCGGAAACACTAACGGTCGGTCGGTGTTATCGGATCACGTGGGGGAAAGGTCCGCTTATGGGCAAACGGTATCAAAACGGAAGGAGGCCCATTCCCCCCACTCGGCGCGGTCGCAGCCGGATTACGGTATGCGCTATCTGCTCTATGTTTGGTGTGAAAATACAGTATAGATAAAAAAATGTCCCATCGCTTTTTCGGCCTTCACTCAAACGTTTCGTTCTCAGTCACTTCTTACCGATTTGGCTCAAATTCTCAGCAAAAATTAACAACATGGTTGGCTAAATATTCTGCAAGTTTAGTGCCAAAATTGCGACTCATACTGGTTTTATGACCCGAAAACTAGGAATGAGGGTGGTCCACGCAAATTTATTTTTTTTCGGTAATACAAGGAGTACAGTCCTGAAACTTGCAGGAATGATTGGTGTTGCTACTGGGCATAACATACTAAGCGGGCAGCCCTGTAGCTCAAAGGCCACTAAAATGGGGGAATTTCAAAAACATGAGTGAAAATCCCATAGTTAGGAAATCTGCACCTTCTATAATCAAAGCACTGAATCTGTTGTTAATCAACATAGATTGTAGCAGGAACTTCGACAAATAAATGAACCTGATATTTAAGCTCTGTTCCACACCATAGTAACCATCCCTGCAGCGTTTTTTGAAAATTGAAAATCTTTATAATCGTCATTTTGCCGGTTTTACGAAGAAAAGTCATATTTCGTCATGTTTTTGAAATTCCCCCGTTTTAGTGCCCTTTGAGCTACAGGGCTGCCCGCTTAGTATGTCATGCCCAATAGCAACACCAATCATTCCTGCAAGTTTCTACTGCTGCTACAGTCAGTATGCTGACTGTACCATGTTTGCCGATGATGTGCACTTAGAGGATTTCTTATCGTTTGCGATATAAAAAAACAGTACCGGCAAGTAGTAATTACGTTGTTTAATTATCCTCGCTATCGATCGATACCGATCGGCGCCGCCAATTTCCGCCCCTGCATGCGGTTGGCTCGGTCAAATTTTTGAATTTTCGGGAGTTTAGAAAGCCCAACCGCTGACAAAATTCCGAATCTAGCAAGCGGACTGCTTTTCACAGTTTAAACTGTCTGGCGCAAGGGGCTAATAAATAAGGGAAGGAAGAAGTGGGTGGTCGGTCGGTGGCCGTTCTTTTCTTATTTACGGCCGGCAGAGCCGCTTGCGGCGTAAACTGTCTGGCGGGCATTCTTCTTTGGCTGTTCTGCCGCGGCCGGCCGAGGTGCACACGCGTGGACGGGTTTCACTTACGGCGCGCCGGGTGGGGGGAATGGGCCGGGAATCATTAAACGGAAGAGGAGAATAACAGGGGTAGCCACTACTTGCGCTCATTAGTGTTTCAAGTGTAGATGATTTTTGGCCATTTTTTGTTTAAAAAGGGCCACCGTCCTGAGGCTTTGAAGAAGTCAACTGCTACTCGTAAGTCGCATAAAAGGCAACGGAAGCTACATGACTTGTATAAAAAAATCCTTCAGAGGAGAAACGTCAAAATTGGTTGCAGGCTGGAGCGGAATCTAGATAGGCATCTGAAACGTAGAGATGAGCATTCAGTTGAATTAAAGGTACTGAATTCAGGTCGGACAGACGTTTTTGAAGTTTCCTAAAATCCAAGCTAACATGCAGAACAGAAATAAATTCCTGCTTTGTGCACTGAGGATGACCGTATTTTGATAAAGCCTATCAGGAAAGATGTCGAGTCTAATTATTTTTGTATCTATGTTTGTTTCTGATGACGGCGTGTCAATTCCTATCGGCTCAATCTGTAATTATGTTCTTAGCCAAATCTTTCGAACTGTGCTTATTCTGTAGCTAGGGTAATGGTCTACCGATATGGTCTTGGCTTAGGCACGAATTTACGTCTATGTGTATGAATTTTATGGCAAGTTTTCCAACTTGGGCACCGGGGTAATCGGCCGATAGTCGATAAAGTAGGGCGCCATGACGAGAATTTGTAATATTAGGTAACATGCAGTTAGTGGTTGTGGATGTGCTGGTGTAAAGCAATAAGCTAACAGTCAAAAGCTGTTGTTTGAAATGGACTTCGATCATATTTGTTAAATATTGACAATTTTAGTGCGGACGATTTACAGGATTTGTTCCGAGACCGAAAAGACGTATCTGAGGTAAAGCTGAATATAGCATACAGTAATTAGATGTTGATGTGTAAAATAATAATTAAGAGATCGTCAGCAGTGATCTGATACCACACTCGGTCATCTGTGTTTAAAATTTGCAATTCGAGTGATCTCCCCGGAAGAAATAGCAAATCGTAAAAATTCGATGTCATTTCACAATCAGGCCGGAGCTGTGCGGTCGGTTGGTTGTTTGCTCGTGCTTATGCTTCATCAGTGAGACAATAAATCGGCTAAGCTGAGAAAAAGTAACTAATTTTGGTGGTGTGGCCAAAGGATGGCTGCGATGGATCACCGGGCTCCCTTGCGGGAGGTGCGGAAAGTGCAGTTCGGCATTCTGAGTCCCGACGAAATCGTAAGCACTTTTCTTATGCAACATACACATATAGCAGGTGATCCGCCGAAAGGTGAGGGGTTGGAAGGAAGAATGGTTTACTTTACTGTTGTAAGAAGGGGTCTGTGGGCCAATCGACTGACTACACTGCCCTACCTACCAATCTGCAGCAGAGCAATCACTTTATGTAGTAAGTAAGGCTACCAGAAAACCACTACCAAAATAAAAGAAATAAACGGCAAAACTGACTATTAGGGGTTCCTAATAAGAGCGTATATCTCGGGATCTAAGCAGAGCACATTAACGAAATTTCAGCAATGTTTTATATAAGAATTTATTGATCTTTCATTTAAAAAAGGATTCATTCAAATCCGTTGAGATTTGCAGTTGCTACAGCGGTGGCAAAACTGACTTTTAGTGGTCCCTAACAAAAATTTCAATTTTATCTACCGTATTCAGTTGACTCCTAAGCCTAAGCCTGAGCCCAAGCCTAAGCAAGCCTAAGCCATTTCGGCTTACCGCTGTAGCAACTGCAAATCTCAACGAGTTTGAATGAATCTTTTTTAAATGAAAAAGTCTCTAACAGGTCGGCAGGAAAGACGCAAAAATCTGGAAGGGGTATCTGATTTTACGCCATCCTACCAATTATACAGAGTGTACCACGTATCTATCGTTGTAACTTTCATGTTGGTCGGTCAAATTGGCTGAAATTTTAGCACAACATGCAGACAGCATTAGAATTTTTACTCTCGAAAACTTAGTCAGGTCTGTCGCTTCAACCACAAGTTATGCCCTTCCTTGCGTCCCCGTCAAAGTGAACACTTGGAAGTGGATAACTAGTGGTTGAAGTAAGCGACTTGGCTAAAAGTTTGAGAGTAAAAATTCTGAGGTTGTGCCCATGTTGTGCCAAAATTTCAGCCAATTTGACTGACCAACGCAGACAGAGACAGCGATAGATATATGAAGAAAGGCATCTGAAAGACAGGTGCCTCCAGATTTTGTACACCATGTAGAGATAGAGAGTGATGTTGAGGTGTTGCGCTGCGTCTGTTTCTACTGTTCCAAGTTGCTGGTGGAGCGGGAGAGTGCGAAGATGAAGGAGATAATTCTAAAGTCGAAGAACAACCCTCGCAAGCGGATGGCGCTCGCCTACGACTTGTGCAAAGCCAAGACCATCTGCGAGGGCGGAAACGAAATCCAGCTCAACCAGGTATCTCCAGGGGATTCTGGCTGTTGTCAGACGAAATATCGGTTGTCACTCCATGAAAGTATGCATTCAGTAGGTTGTAGGAGGAGCAGCAGTGAATAGTATCAATAATTCAGTACGTTTTAGAAGGCTAACTTTAGATGGCCCAATCAGACCTCTTCAAACTGCTAAAACTGTTAGTCCTATCCTATATGCTGAGGATTAGAATTTTTCTTTTTGACCAATTGACATAGTAGAACGAAAACGAGACAGGCACTGGGACTGCCTTTGCGGCTACACAGTTCTCCACATTCTATATGAAAGTTTTGACTGACGCTCACATGAACGCACGCCATACTTGTAACAGGGGATCCCTCCTGATCGCCGAACACCATTCGCCGAATGTCCAATCCCCAAACCATCTAAAAGCGGGTCCAGCAGTCTGCTCCCCACCAGAATTCGGCCAGACCCCCTCCGATTTTTTCTAGCAAGCCATTTTTAGAGCAAATTTTTGCGATTTTTTACAATTTCGGACACAAAAATTGCCAAAATCGCCTTTAAAACTTTCTAACTGTATTTAAGCCCAAATTAGCGATTTTTGACGATTTGTTAGCCGAAAATTCGCGATTTTTGAGCGTTTTTAGTACCCAACCCCCACCCTAGAATTTGGGCTCTGAGCTGGTTTGGGGGCTCGAGCCCAAGTTGGGGGTGGGCAAAGCCCTGCGGCCCATGTATGACTGTAATACCGAGCTGAGGTGTTGCTGCAGGAAGGTGGCGAGGGCGAGAAGAAAGAGCCAAGTGGGTGCGGTCGCTACCAGCCCAGCTACAAGCGAAACCAGCTGGAGATAGTGGCCGAGTGGAAGAAGAACGTTAACGAAGATACGCAGGTGCCAGACAGATTTAGATTGGCTGTTGTGTGTCAGTTGGCTGAGTGCAGGAGCGGAAAGTGACGCTGACGGCCGAGCGTGTGCTGGACGTGTTCCGCGGAATGTCTGACGACGATTGCAATGCGCTGGGACTGGACCCGCGCTTCGCCCGTCCCGACTGGATGATCGTTCAAGTGCTGCCGGTACCGCCGCTGGCCGTCAGACCCGCTGTGGTGACGTTCGGCTCGGCCAGAAACCAAGTAAAGTCTTTTTCTTTGCTTTTCCCTCTTACCGGACCTGCATACGCCATATAAGGTGCCGGTGCCATATCTGGTAGCCCTGGTACCATGATAGTAACATAGTACATGCAGGGTTCGTGCGGGACCTGGAAAGTCAGGGATTCAGGGAAAAGTCAGGGAATTTGGTGTCTGGTTAGGGAAATTTGATAGCAGCAGAAACATCTCGCCGCCAAATGGTCTTGTCAGAACTTTACACAACACCCTTTTGAAAATCGGCCTCGAGCCTTTACATACTTCTAATTAAACCGGAAATTTACCCTCTGAATACCGTTTAAATGCGTTTTACAAAGCCAATTTTTTAAAAATTTTCTCAGATTGGTTGCAGTTTTCACACCCAGGTTGGTCAGACAATTTTGACTTCGGTCATGGAAAAGTCAGGGAATTTTGTTATACAAAAAAGCCGCACGCACCCTGTATGTGGCTATATTATAGTCAGGCGCTTAACGTCGTTTATGGTACCGGTACTTAGGGTTTTGGCACCACCATATATGGTACCGGCACATAATAATGAGCCTTAAGTTTCTGACTGTACTAGTCACTGGTACTTGTGAGAGTTTTGTATTTATAGTTTTGAACTTCTATGCATTTTTGCTCCCATTTCCTCAGCTTTTGGCCAAAATTTTGTGGTGTTGAAGTTTGGCGCACCTGGCTTGACTCTATCCTGAAAAATTCACGAATATGTGAATTTTTGTTAATTTTAATGCTTCAATAAAATGGAAAGGTTTTTGCAGAGACTTCCACATATACCCTGAAATTTGGAGAAACTCTGCCAAACTGTGGAATATTTTGTTTAAAAGTTCATGCTTTGAGAATAACCTAGTCCTTGAGAAAATAAGAATTATCTGTTTTTCTGTTCTGCTCATTCAAAAGACTAGGAAATCTGAGCACTATGTCAATCTCAGCGCAATGCATAAAATTTCAGCACTTAAGATAAGCCACAGTTTTGCAGAGTTTCGGTCGTTCGGCTATAATTTGCGGCGGAAATGGCAGCAAAAAAGAAACCTTGTATTTTAGGACGACTTGACGCACAAGCTAGCCGACATAGTGAAGACCAACCAACTACTGAAACGCAACGAACAAAACGGAGCGGCCGCCCACGTACTGGCAGAGGACACCAAACTCTTGCAGTTCCACGTGGCCACCTTGGTCGACAACGAACAGCCCGGGCTGCCTCGAGTAGGTGCTTTGGTCTATTTTCCTAACCTAACTAACCCTTTCCATCTCCTCTGCCCTAACCTCCTCTATATTTATTACGTCTGTGTTAGGCGATGCAAAAGTCGGGGCGGCCGTTGAAGTCGTTGAAGCAACGGCTGAAGGGCAAAGAGGGCAGGATCAGAGGAAACTTGATGGGAAAGCGGGTGGACTTCTCGGCACGCACCGTCATCACTCCCGACCCTAATCTGGCCATCGACCAGGTCGGCGTGCCCCGCACCATCGCCCAGAACCTGACCTTTCCAGAGATCGTCACTCCCTTCAATATTGATAAGTCAGTGCGCTACATTATTTTTATTGTTTGGACCAGCTTCATACAGTTTTGGACAAGAAATGCCTTGTCGAATTTTCGGACTGAACTTAAACGATTGGTTCTCGCTCAGTTCTTTATCGATTTGGACGAAAATTTCGGAACCTTTGGGTACCGATGTGCGGTGCAAGTTTGGAGCGAAAATTCTAACTAGTGCTGGTTTTCTGAGCCGGAAACTGAGAGTCAGTCAGGCTAAGGCTAGTCCCCGGAAATGCAAACTTTTCGCTAATTCAAACATACACTGGCTGGCAAAAATGGAAAGGACTTTTCGACGGGGAGTGTGACCGAAAATTTTTTGCTTTCCCAAAAAAATCGCCGGAATTTCGGAGGGGGTAGGGCCGACTGAGGTGGCGTATGAGATCAAGTCGGTCTCCCAAAAAAGGTCGCCAAAATTTCAAAGAGGAGGGTCGCGCCTGCCGGTGAGGGGGTTATAAAACGACCGAGGGGCCAAGGGGTATTGGCCGCCGAGGAGGGTAAACCCCCGGCCCTTGTATGAATTCAATTAGTATGGCTTTGAAACTTGCTGGTCAGTGGTGGTCAAATTTGGTATTTTCGAGTATTTTCATAATGTTCATGGGGGTGCCCACGTGGGACGAAAATATAAATCTACTAAAACCTTGCTAGAGGCTGCTAGCTGCTAGAAAGTCTCCAGATGCATTTTTAAGTCACTGAAATCAATGTTCGCAACCACGCAGCTACGCACCCTTCATCCAGGCAACTACACACCAAACTAAATTTTCGCAATTGAATTTCGATTTTGTGTTGGAAATCCGGTTTTTTCGGCTGTTTTTGTCAAAAACTAAACTTCAACTGTATAATTAAGTGAACTTTTTGAATTTTCTGCCAAAACGTTTGCAAAAATTGCAAATTTTCCGCCAACATTTGAATTTCGCACTGCAAATTTGAGCCTTTCGCCAAGCAACTATGTATGGAGACCTGGCTGTCCTCCTCTTAGCTGTGAACCATGCACATGTATGATTGATTATGTTATTAATTTCCCGAATTTTGGTGCTCTTTAAGCTACAGAGGAGTGCTTACTTAGCATGTTTGCCCCATATCAATGCCAATCATTCCAGCGGGTTTCTAATCCATACTCTGGATTGCCCAAATATGGAATTTCCGTGAATCACTCTGATTTTACTTAGTTTTTGGGTAATATAACCAGCTCAGCTGGAATTTTCGCACCGAACTAGCGCAACGGGTACCCTAAGTTTCCTTTAATAAGCTCTGAAAAATTTTGCCAAATCAATGAAGAACTGAGGAAGAACGGATTGTTCGAGCGAAGTCCAAAAATCGATGGGTCTTTTTTATCCAATGCCGTACTTTAGCAATTATTTTATCTCCCCTGGTATAGTTAGAAGAATGGTTCAGGCAGTCAGTGAAGTGTAGCTGCGTAAGGCGGGGGCACTGTACGGTACCGGTACCTAATGGCACTACATACCTTAGCTATACAATTGTTGTGGTTACAATACACTATATCAGGTTACAAGAGCTGGTGAACCGCGGTGACAGTCAGTACCCGGGTGCAAAGTACATAATTCGCGAGAATGGAGCTCGAGTTGACCTACGCTATCACCCCCGAGCGGCCGACTTGCATTTACAGCCGGGCTACAAGGTGGAGAGGCACATGCGTGACGATGACATCATCGTCTTCAATCGACAGCCCACACTCCACAAAATGTCCATGATGGGTCACAGAGTTAAGGTACGCTCTCAGCTGCATATTTTTAATAGAAATGACGTTTGAACTTAAAACAGAATTCATTTTTGGCCTTGTAGCAATTTTTACCGCTGCTAATTAGTCTGCTTTCATTAGCAGAAGGCCCAGACCACTGTGTGGGTTGTTTGTTGTTCACAGATATGATGGGTTAATAAAGTGTTGTTTTGCTGTATTGAAGACTGTAAGGTGTCTAATAAAAGCTATGCATGCACTGCCCCCTCTGTGTGCGTTCCTTACTCTTACCACTTGTAAACATGGCCATGAGTGAGCTGAACGATGTCATAGAGACACTGGTGCTGTTAGCAAGCGTCTTGCTCAACTGCGTATTGGTTGGTGTGTCTGTTCCCAAACAACCGATCGAGGGTGATTTCAAGTTGTTCGTTGCAAACCTGGCTGTCACAGATGTGGCTGCCGCTTTGGTAGCTCTCTGGTACAAGCTCACTGGCCAGTACACTGATCTGCTCTGCTACTTCGGAATTTCTGTCTTCATCCTGGGCCCTTTTGCCTTGTGTAGTGTCACATTCACTCGCTATCTGTCTTTACTTTATGAGCATGTCTATGAATGGCTTTTCCGCAGCTCTCGCATCTGTATCATGACTTGTGTGCTTGTGGACGCGCTCCCAGCATTGATTCATGCGGTGGGTAGGCCAATGGGTCATCTGAAAGCTCGCAATGGCACTTGTACGGTTGTGCCACATTCAGGAAGGGGAAATTATCTGCTTGTTTATGTTTACTTGGGTGCATCTTTTGGGCTGATGGCTGTGACCTATGCTGTTGTGTTCTTCACCAGCATCCGAACCTACATTTACTGCAAGTCACATCTGAAGGTGGTACTGAATCTGCGGGATCGCCTACGTCTCAAGCAAACTAAACAGGTGGCTAGAGCCACTTTGCTGCAGGCAGTGGCGCCATTTCTCTTTCATCTTCCCCACTTCAGCTCCCGAGTCGTGAGAGTGCTGCTAGTGACAGGCAAAGTTTCGTTTGATGTCAGTTTTCTACTTGATGTGGCCCAATTTCTCAAAAACTTTGCGCCAATCTCTAATGGTTTGATCACACTCTGCTTGGTCACACAGTACAGAAAGGCATCACTTGTTTGGATTATGAATCTGCAGCATGGCGTTTGCTCTCTTCAGTCTGCAGAAACGAAACCGAACACTCAGCCACATGTGCGCAATGCACGTAATCTTCGAGTGGCACCTGCAGAAAATGTCTGTGAAGCTGTCTTGTGAGCTTCTCTATGTCATCGCCAGATCAATCGTGATAAGATTCAAACTGCTTTTAATCTATTTATGAGTATGTGTTTGGTTTCTGGGTTTATGAGATGTGTTGATTCATTGGTTAGCTAAACAAAAACAGCTACATGCGATGAATGGGATAAGGCAGTGGGTACTCTGAGCCTGCTTTTCTAAATTGCAAGCTTTTGTGTTCATAATTTTCAACTATTCCCAACAACACACTACAATTTTCTGGAAAACTTTTGGTGAGAATTCTAAAATTGTCTTTGAAGAAAACGCGGAGAAGTCAGAGTCTTGATTGCATCATGGAGTGAAAGCAAATAATTGCAGGTGTTGCCCTGGTCAACGTTCCGACTAAATCTGTCTGTGACTACCCCATACAATGCCGATTTCGATGGAGATGAAATGAATTTGCATCTACCGCAGACCCTGGAGACCAGAGCAGAAGTGGCTGAGCTGGCCATTGTCCCTCGTCAGCTAGTGACCCCACAGGCCAACCGGCCTGTCATGGGTATCGTTCAGGACTCATTGACTGGTGTTCGTTACATGACCAAGCGGGACTCCTTCATTGAAGAGGTGTGCGACCATTCATTGGCGTTGGGGGCCAGGATAGACAAAAATATCTTCCACACACTGTCAGAACCTGTCTGAAAGCTTACTAAAGCAGTTTTAGCCTAAATACACCATTTTTGTCAGCTATGCACCCTTCCTTCAGTGTACTCTGGGCTTCTACTTTCTATTGAAAGAAAACTGTTTTCATTTGCAGGCGCAAATGATGGACCTACTGATGCAGCTGCCTAGTTGGGATGGCAAAATCCCGCAGGCTGCTATCCTCAAGCCGAAACCTCTGTGGACCGGGAAACAGTTGTTCTCACTCATAATTCCTGGCAATGTGAATGCCGTCAGAACCCACTCAACCCACCCGGATGATGAGGACAGTGGACCGTTCAGATGGATCAGTCCCGGTGACACCAAGGTCATTATTTTATTTTATTTTCTTCAACTCACAGCAGATAAAGCTAGTAGTAGGCTGGATCACGGGTTTATGTAGAAATTGCGAAACCGCTGCCAGTGCTTCAGAGCGCGCATCATTTCTGAATGGCTTTCTGCAACAAACAAACCTTTCTTTTCTGTCAGACCCTGTCGCCTCTGTATTGCCCTAGATTGTCGTTTCGACGACAGAACAAAACCGGTTTGAATAAAACTGAGAGGTCTTCTGAGAAAGAGGGCGGTCAGTCAGACACATAGTATAGTTCTGCACGAATTTTTTTATTTTTCGCACCGCATGCCGTTCTAAGCAGTAGTGAAACACGTAGGCCAGTAAACCGAATTTGTCACAAAATAGGGTCTGGGTGCATCATACATGTAACAGGTTATCCGCCGAAGGGGTTGAGGCCTGGGGGTCTGGCGCCGGCTGGGGGTCTGAGCCCCAATTCCAGGGAGGTGGTTGTACACTAAAGAGGTTCAAAAATCGCAATTTTAGTGTAAATATCGTCAAGAATCGCTAGTTTGGGCTCAACTACTGCTAAAAAGTGCTGTTTTGCAAGCGAATCTGGCAATTTTTGTGTCTGAAATTGTAAAAAGTCGCAAAAAATTGCTCAAAAAATTACTTGGCATAAAAATCTGAGGGGGGCGGAAAAATCGTCTCGGGGGTCTGGCCTAAGTCGGGTGGGACAGACCCCCTTTTACATGTAGGGTGTGCATTTTGATGACGGTTGCCTCCGTTATTAGTTGAAGAATTTTGCTACGAATTGGCTGCGGTCAGTCTGGGCACGTGTACATACATGTAACAGCTCCGGGCCGACCTGGGGCGAGGGGTAGGGGGTTTTCCTCAGGTGGGGGGTCGTAGGGGGTTCGTCCAGAGGGGGGTCCCAAATTTAATAAAGCTCCAAACGGCCTGGAAATGCGTTTTTGGCAGGTTTTTTCAGTAAGGACGCTAAAAATCACTATTTTAAGCTGCCAACTAGCGTTTAATAGCTAAGAACAAGCAAAAAAATGACAAAAAAGGCTTACAAAAACACCGATTTCTCCTAAATATCAGCAGTGAAAACGCCAAATTCGGTTTCCAAAGACTTTTCAAGCGAATTTTAGGCTAAAAATTAGTGTTTTCTGAGCCAGTTTGTTAGTACTGGAGCCACTACTAGTACTTGTATTTTTGGGTCGGGGGTCCCTTAACCTCTCTCGGGGTGAGGGGGGTGGCCTTTTCAGTTAGGGGGTAACCCCAAACCCCGTAGTACATGTATGCACATGTGTTTATGGTTTCAAAATAGCGCATCCTACTTCTTTTGATCAGAGGCATATCGTCTAGTGTGTAGCAGCCATAACAGGCTTTGATTCCAATGGTCAGACCGCACTCTTTAGGAATGCAGACTTCATTAGGAGCGCAGGGCGACATCGAACACACGTTCACACTCAGACTCTCCACTGAAACTTCTTTCGCATCAATGGTTAGTTGGCTGGCATGGCTCCCACACAGTACACATATTTGAACACTAGACAGACCTACTAGATTGAACTAAGACTAAGCCTGAACCTAAGAAACACCGCTTATGGTACCATGGTACCTGCACAATCTGAAAATTTGGGAGTTTTACTGAGTTTGGGAGGTCGCGACAATTTTGGTGGGTGGGTCCAGGAATAAAAGTTGGTTTCAGGGGGTGGGGTCGAGCGCAAGTTGGGGTGCCCGCCGGACCCCCGCCGCGGCCTATGTACGTGTCATACAAAGTAATGGTTCCCCCACATTTGGCCACTGATTTGGTACAATAATGGTACCGCTACCTTGGTAATGGTACAGTGTGTGGTATCACTCCCTTCAAATTTCGAACCATAACCGGCGTTAAGTGTTTAGCTTGCTGTATTATTTTACATGGTAGAAACTTGGCCGATCGCTTACCTGAAGAAATTAGTGCGAGTAGCAAGATGGAAGCACTGAGAGTCATGTTGGGTGGGCAGGAGTGGTATGCAGTGGGCTTTTTCATTAGCTCTGGCCTTTTTCCTTAACCCAACCGCACACTTAATCTCTGATTTAGTATGGTAGTGCGCGGCCGTTATTGGCGGTCTTTAGAGCCCCTGGGATCCCGGCCGTTCTAAACTGACGCCCATCTAATAAGATTAATTCCTCTACCTACTACACTAGTCTCCGCTCTACGATTGGAAGATAATAATTATGGAACTGTAAGACTTTTTGACAACTTAACCCCAGCTACCAGTGTAACAGCTTCAGACAGCATGCATTGTACATGTAACAAGAGTTTGCCCAGCCCCTAAGAGCGACTCTTGAGGCTAATTTTGCCCCCACCCAACGCCCCAGTTCGATTTTGTCGTGTGGCGCAATTTTTGGGATATTCTACTCTATTGCGATTTTTTACGATTTTTGGTTGGCACGAAAATTACTAAAATTCCGCTAGAACAGCAATTAGCAGTTTTTTTTAGATTTTTCATACTTGTATGTACCTGCCCCGAATGAGTTATGTGTCAATCGCAGTATGTCTGTCTGTCTGTCTGGCCCAGCCCGTCCGAAAATTGCCTTGGTAAGGAAGCGGTTTCAAAGTCGGAGAAGCTGCCTTTACCCTCTCCTGGGTTCCTGTCGGTCAGGGAATTCTGGGTCTTGTCAGGAGAAATTTTGGGCGTAACTCCAGAAAAGTACGCATTCAGTAGGTTGTAGAAGAAGCAATGAATAATGCCAATAATTTAGTCCGTTATCAGAGGGTTTTTGAAGGCTGATTTTTCGGTTGCGCAATGGCCCACTCGGACCTCTTCAAACTAGCAAAATTGCTAATTCTATACATGCGTTTCAAACGCGGTTTTGAAGGCTGATTTTTCTAAATTTTCTCGCTCTTATTGGTCGGTAGCAGCTGCACCAGTTTTTGGCTAAGATAGTTCAGATTATTGATAATAATTTTTGAAAATGATCAGGCAGTTTTCTGACTTTTCTCAGAAGGATTTTGGATGGCCAGAGCGACAGACAGGGCTGCGCTTAGGGATCCTCAGACAGACATTGGTTGGAAAGGTTGTTCTACTAGTGTTTGTAGGTGTTCATAGAGCACGGAGAGTTGCTGAGTGGCATATTATGCAAGCGCACCTTGGGAACCAGCAGTGGGTCGCTGGTGCACGTGGTGGCGGCAGAGTTGGGACCGGAAGTGGCGGCCGCTTTCTACGCCAACATCCAGACCGTGGTCAACAACTGGTTGCTGGCCTACGGTCACACGATCGGCATCGGAGACACCATCGCCGACCAGCTCACCTACAAGGACATACAGGAGACCATAAAACGCGCCAAACAGGACGTGATCGACGTGATTGAGAAGTAGGTCACCTTTCTATTGTTGAACGACACACATTTATTTCCCTGTGCCCAATACTTGCCTAGCTCGGTGGAAGAAAAATCGTATTTCAGTCAACAGGATTGTGCTAAACTAACTATTTTGCGAAATTCAGTACTGCAGGACGAAACCCAGGAGAAAGATAAATTAACTGTCTTTAATGAAAAGAATGGCTTGCACCAGTTTTACAGGCTCTGCAACTAAGATTGCACGTTGTTTATTCTCTTCTGCTGCTCGCTCCAAAAACCTTTACTTGAATTTTCTGTCATGAATAGAATTTACAGCAATCTGCTCGATTTCTATGCATTCCATTCTAAGAAGTAGACTTGTTTACATTGCAAATGCCGCACAGTGCGCGGTATTTTAATAACGGTCCGTCCTTAGGTGATTGGCGCGAAAAGGGCGCTAAGAATATCTTATTACGGTCAATTAGAGGCATTTGTGCCAAACAAACTAAAAAGTAGAAGCTCCAAAATATTGACCACGACGGGAGTCGAACCCGCAATCTTCGGATCCGAAGTCCGACGCCTTATCCATTAGGCCACGCGGCCGATAAAGTATTCTCTATAAACCGCCTTCCTGTTGTAACAAACGACTAGTCAAAGTGTTAACCTGACAATGCAAATAATTATTATAACTGTTTTAGAGCGCACAACGACGAGCTGGAGCCGATGCCCGGCAACACATTGCGTCAGACCTTCGAGAACATGGTCAACCGAATTCTAAACGACGCCAGAGACAAGACCGGCGCCTCGGCGCAACGCTCTCTTTCCGAACACAACAACTTCAAAACTATGGTGGTGGCCGGGTCAAAGGGATCAAAGATCAATATCTCCCAGGTTAGTGCAGCTCTGCTTTGCTGGTGTGTTGGTTGGCCCGACGACTAGGCCGATTAGAGTCGATTGGCCGGTTGCCCCTGTGGCCTAATGGATAAGGCGTCGGTCTCCTAAACCGAAGATTGCGGGTTCGAGTCCCGCCAGGGGTAATTTTTTGGTTAGCCCTAAATGGATGGTCTGATTGGTTTTGCTACCAATTTATCGACTATTACTTTTCGTCGGATCCGCAAACAAAAGTAATAGAGCTTGACCTAATTTTAATTGGATTTGGGTAGTTAGTTTTTCATACAGAATATAGAAATAGACAAAAGGGGCATTAACCCCTCCGACTCTAACCTACCCTCAACCATACATGTAGTAGGGCTTTTGGGGGTTACCCCCTGCTGGAAAGGCCAACCCCCCCTCACCCCCTCCCCGAGACAGGTTGTGACCCCCCGGACCCAAAAATACAAATACTAGTGGTGGCTCCCAGTACTAACAAACTGGCTCAGAAATCACTGATTTTTAGCCTTAAATTCGCTTGAAAAGCTTGTGGTAACCGAATTTGGCGTTTCTACAGCTGATATTTAAGAGAAATGGGTGTTTTTGGAAGCCCTTATTTGTCATTTTTTGCTTGTTTTTAGCTATTGAACGCTATTTGGCAGCTTAAAATAGTGATTTTTAGCCTCCTTTTTGAAAAAGACGTGCTAAAAACGCATTTCCAGGCGTTTTGGAGCTTTTGAAATTTTGGACCCCTCCCTGGGCGAAACCTCCCCTCCAGATATGGGCAAAGGGGGGCTGAGGGGGGTTGGCCCCCCATTAGGCTCTGATCTACCCCCATCAGCCGGCCGCTACCCCCCCCCCCATCAGGAATTTTTGGGAAGAATTTTGTATAGAAAATTATGATAAAAATATGCCTGGAATAGGCGTAAATGAGCTCAGAATAGCTAATTTTAGCTTATTTTAATGAAAAATAATCCAAAAAACCCTGATTTTCGCCAAAAATCGGACTTCTTGGCTTACCACCCCCTCAGCCCTTCATCAGGCGCTCCTACCCCCCCCCCCCTCAGCCCCCCTCAGGAATTAAAAATTCTACCCCCCCCCCATCAGCCGAAATGCTAGCCCATGTCTGCTCCCCTCGACCCCCGACCTGAGGAAACCCCCTACCTCCCTTCCCCCAGTCGGCCCGGAGCTGTTACATGTATGACCTCAACAATTCAGAAAGCTGCCGCTTGCCCGGCCGTCATCTCAGGAATTTTTAGGAAGAATTTGGCTTAAAGTTTCGCTTTCGGAAGTAGCGCGTTATCAGAGAGGTTCTAGCAGTTGATTGTAATTGCAGGTGATCGCCTGTGTCGGTCAGGTGAACGTGGAGGGCAAGCGGATTCCGTTCGGCTTCCGCCACCGCACTCTGCCGCACTTCATCAAGGACGACTACGGACCCGAGAGTCGCGGCTTCGTAGAGAACAGCTACCTGGCAGGACTCACCCCCACCGAGTTCTTCTTCCACTCGATGGGCGGCAGAGAGGGACTGATCGACACCGCCGTCAAGACTGCCGAGACCGGTCGGTTTTCTCTTCAGACACACGTGGTCTTAAGAGTTTTGTACAGAAATTTACGATCAAAGTATGTCTAGATTTGGTGCAATAGCGTATTTTAACCTCTTTCAGCGAAAAATAAGCCTAAAAACCTTGATTCTAGTAAAAAATCGGACTTTTGGCTTACTATTTCCTCAACCTCCCTTCAGACGCCGCTACCCCCTCAGGATTTGAAAATCTGCCAGCCCTCAGCCGGAATGCTAGCCCATGTCCGTCTTTGAACTGCTAAAAGGCACGTGATCACGGCCTGGCCATGACTAGTTTACGCTAGCCCGTGTGTAACGTCGGCCCCGGCATCTGTGATACTTATACATGGGGGAAAATTGCGTTGGGGTAGTCAAAATCCGAAAATCTGGGGGTAGGCCTGCCGGTTTGTTTGGGTTGCGGCGATTTTGGTGGGTGTGGTCAGGAACAAAAGTCGGCTTCAGGTGGGTGGGTGGGGTGGTTTTGGGGGGTGGATCAAGCCCAAGTTGGGAGTGACCCGGCGGCCCATGTATGGTGATAGCGGCTCTAATAAGAGCGCAGGGTATGATGAGCCGTCCGAAAGGGCAGTGCAACTTGAACAAACAAGCAAACAAAATCAGCCTGTTCAGTGGCACTTGTATTAGAAAGGTTTTTACAAGTAGAGTGAGGTTGGTTGGTGGTGTTTAGGCTACATTCAACGCCGACTCATCAAGGCCATGGAATCGGTGATGGTCCACTACGACGGCACCGTGCGCAACTCGCTCAGTCAGCTGATTCAGCTCAGGTATTTGCGCCCTCTCGAAATTTGCACAAGCTCCAAATCGTTCTGAGAACGCTCTAATTGCTAAGACGGCTAGAAATTGCAATTTATAGCAGCCATGTCTAAATTGTCTAAATGAAGCATAAAATGATAAAATAGGCTTAAAAACACACCTCTATGTCTTGAATATGCGCACTAAATGCCACTACCCAAAGACAGTCTAAGCTAATACAGTCAGGCACTTAACGCCGTTTATGGTACTGGCACCATATATGGTGCTGGTGCCTACACTTATGGCACCATATATGGTACCCCTCGTTTGGTCACTGTGGTGTACCATGGTACCTCTACCTTGGCATTGGTACCTGTACCATACCATAGCACGCGGTTCAGATTTCGTACCATATGGTCCTGGCACCCATGCCATTGGTAGGAGTACCATATCACTAGCCTAGGTAGCGGTACCGTAAACGGCGTTAAGTGCCAGACCATAATAACTAATTTCTGAGTCAGTTTGACAGTAGTGGTAGTAGTGTATGATTAACACTACCCAGTCTGTTCGACCGATCGATCGGCGGCGTTTAGATACGGCGAGGACGGCATGGACGGCGCCTGGGTTGAGTCGCAGCAGATGCCCACCATGAAACCTTCGAACCGACTGTTCGAGCGCAACTTCCGTCTCGACGTCTCCGACGAACGGTCAGTCAACAAAACCTGATCTACCTTTTTCTTACGCTACCGTACCGATCGTTTTGCAGCAGTCTGCGGCGTCTCTACTCAGAGGAGGTGGTGCGCGGTCTGATGGGCTCGGCGGAGGCGCTGTCCGGGCTGGAGAACGAGTGGAAGACTCTGCAGGAGGACCGGCGCATTCTCAGACAGATCTTCCCCGACGGAAACAATAAGGTTAGTTTAGTTGGCCGCTTCTTCGTTGCATACCCCTCCCCGAGATACGAGACGCGAAAAACAAGTACTAGCGCTAACTAACTGGTTCGGAATCGCAAATATTTGCCTTAAAAGCCTTTGCTATCCGAATTTGGCGTTTCCACTGCTGATATTTAGAGAAATCGGTGTTGTTAGGCTGTTTTTAAAAAGCTTTTTGAAGGCCCCTTACGAAATTTTTTATTTTATTCACAGTATGGAAATTTTTTGCGGAAATGGCTGAATTTAGCCTCAGTTATACAAGCAGTGCAGTTCTATTAATTTCATTTCTATTTCCTAAAAATAGGTTTTGAAGGGCAGAAGCCACTCTGTGAGGAATGCTGTAGGTAGAATATCGACTGTCGTCAGGCTGTAACACTATGTATCTTTGAACCAAAGTATCAGCTTTTGTATTAAAGTTGCTTTATATGTATCCTTGCATCTCCTACAAGCTAAATTTCATACAAAGAAAAAAATTGAAAATACATTCGAAATAAAAAATTTAAAAAAGTCTTTTTGCCCTTCAAAAAAATTTTTACAACTCGTTTTTAGAAGCCGTTCTTTCTTCCATTTTTTTCTTCTTCTAAAGCTCTAAAGTACTGTTTTTGACAGCTTAAAATAGCGATTTTTAGTATCGTTACTGAGAAACGTGCTAAAAACGCATTTCCAGGCGTTCTGGAGCTTTTAATTTTTCGACCAGACCACCCCGTACCCGCTTGGTGAAACCTCCCCCTCAACCGCCCCTCCTGGCGTAACTCCAACTACCCCCTCCCTTCCCCTCAGGCCGGCCCCTACCTGTTACACATGTACGGTACAGTGTCCTGTCGTTGGGCAGAGTAACTAAAGAGACAACGGTTGCAGGTGGTGTTGCCGTGCAACCTGCAACGGATGATCTGGAACGCGCAGAAGATCTTCCGAATCAACACGAGAGCGCCGACCGATCTCCACCCACTGAAGGTGGTGGAGGGTGTGCGGGAGCTGAGCAAGAAGTTGGTGATCGTGGGCGGCGAGGACCGGATCAGTCAGCAGGCGCAGTACAACGCCACTCTCCTCACCAACGTACTGATCAGATCGGTGCTCTGCTCCCGACAGATGGCTGAGCAACACAAACTCAACTCTGAGGCGTTCGAGTGGCTGTTGGGAGAGATCGAGACTCGGTTCCAGCAGGCCCAGGTGCTTAGTCAATCGAAGCATTTCCTTTTGCTGTCAGCACAGTGTACCTTATCCAAATACAGACAGGCACTTAACGCCGGTTGTGGTACAATCTCAAATGCTTGAAATTTTAATGCAAGATATCCGACAGTTTCTATAAATTTCATTTCATTTGGCGACCAAAAAGATAAGTTTCCAATTTTAACGCTGTTCTATTCTTTTCTATAATCGTTGAAAGAAACTGACAAATGTCACAATCAACAAAAAGAAACGTTGTTGTTTTGGGACGGACACTGTTGCAAGCAGACGCAGCATTGCAGGTGCAACCGGGCGAAATGGTGGGTGCACTGTCGGCACAGTCGCTGGGCGAACCGGCCACGCAGATGACGCTCAATACGTTCCATTACGCCGGTGTGTCAGCCAAGAACGTAACGCTGGGAGTGCCGCGACTCAAGGAAATCATCAACGTCTCCAAACGACCCAAAACGCCCAGTCTTACTGTCTTTCTGCGCGGCCAGGCTGCTAGGTTAATTAAATAGTGTTGTTTTAAATTAATAATCCAATCCTGTTGAAATTGCGAGTTGCAGAGACGCCGAGAAGGCGAAGGATGTGTTGTGTCGGTTGGAGCACACAACCCTGCGCAAGGTGGTGGCCAACACGGCTATCTATTACGATCCAGACCCCAAGAACAGTGTTATTTCTGAGGACAAGGACTGGGTGGAGATCTTCTATGAAATGCCGGATTTCGACCCCAGTCGTGCCAGTCCCTGGCTACTGCGTATCGAACTCGACAGAAAACGGTGCGCTCTCTTTGCCTTCCACTGCCAGACTGGTAACAGTAGTAGAAAAGCCCTACACCCACCAATAGTTGCTCAGTTGGGTCAAAATCGATTTTCAGTGGATAGGTCCAAAGACTAGCCACCATAACTAGGGTGCGAACTGGTGTTGGATTGGCTGTATTGGGGTGTTTTGCAGGTATTGACGAATACTCAATTAATTGGGGCATGTAAAAATCGGTGTTGCCCTGCAAAATTGACCTAAAAATTCGAAATGGTTGATCGATGATTAGGTTTGGTAAACCGTTTTTGCTTTAATCAACTAAAAATTAGTAAAATTTCTTATAGTCAGTGGCGTATCCAGGATTTTGGAAAGGGGGGTGTAAAATTTTGAA